>CM060243.1:30088097-30173208 GCA_030555515.1 Acutogordius australiensis
AGTCGTCAATCTAAATTAAGGATAAACAGCGCGTTTAAAAAGAAATTCATGAAATTATAGAATTTTTTTTCCGGAATTCTACAAATTTGTGAGGTATATAACGCAGGCCACGTGAAAAGTGAGTTATTTTTGTGAAATTTTATAAATTCTAAAATTGTGAAAATTTTTTCACTTTACAAAGAATTTTTATTTCAAAAAAAGTATTTATGTGCATAAACTATCAACTTTTTAAAAAAATACGTTCATTTACAAATAAATTTTTGAAAAATTTACAAAAATAAAGCTTACTTAACACATGGCCATATATAAACAATAAATTATAAGGATTTAGGAACCCTGAAAAATATAATAAGTCGAGAAACATTTGTTCAGCTCTTATTTTTGATATAAATTTTTTAGAATTTTTTTTGTACAATTTAATGTGAGACTTGCTTCAAAAATTATATGTTATTGTATGAACATTCATCAATGTTAACAAAAACTGAGATTATGAATATTTTCAACTTTACAATTTTATTTCGGGCAATAAAATGGCGAAAAAAAAGCTGACTTGAAAGTTTTGGTCCGATCCAACCATATTCCGGCCACAATAGCTCCCACCAGGCCCGTAAATATCATAGTCAATCCGATTCGACCTACGTTAAGTTCCTCGTTCTAAACAAATTATCATTGCATAAGAATATATTTATTTATTAAAAAATTTCCATGATTAAAGTCTAACCTTTAAATAAAATTTATCAAAAAAAAACTAAAAATATGTAAAAAAAAATGCGTTTAATATAATAATGTTTCTTAGGTGAAGTCTTTAACCATTATATAAAACAAATTAAGATTGGATGCGTTCTAAGATGAATCAAATAATCTGTGTGATTCGGTGATTCTAAAAAAACTAATAGCATTATATTTATAAATTCTTCATTGAAAGAATGTTCAAATAATTGATGTATAAAAATTTACTGGGAAATAGTGGAGGACAATTTGGTTGAGGAGAGTTGATATGGCGTAGTAATTACCCGTAATTACACCTAAATATAAAATATGTTCTCATTAGGGCGCGCGTTCAGGGTTAATTCATTTTTTCAATTTTTAAAATTTGTTTGAAATCTGGTTTTCTACATCAAAAATTATTAACCATTGATTTTTAAATTAATTTCCTACACTCGGTGCGAATGCTCTATATTTGGAAATTTTATAAATCTTATCTGAATCCATATAAAAAAAAGTTATTAGGCATTTAAACATGACTCCTATAAATAATATAATGCTTAAAAAATTTTCCAACACTGACAATATTATTTTAAATTTTTAAAAAATTTCCAAAAAAAAGAATCAACATTAAAGGCGCCCTTAGCAGCAGATTAAAGCCCGAGGAATGGGAAAGGGCAAGGTTGTTAAATTTTACAGATATGAAGTACCTTATTCTTGAGCTTGACACCGGAAATTCCACAGTTTGTGTAGTATATAGACTAAACATCAAATCAATTTAATCAAATTTAGAAAAATAGTAAGCGAAATGAGTATTAACAGGTTCTTCTATGTACTTTATTATCAGTAATTGATAGATTTTAGGCGAAAATTAAAAAAATAGATTAATTTATTCGATGTATGTTTAATTATTAAATACAAAAATTAAATAAAAAACAAGTGTAAAATAAAAAATACCTTTTAAACTTATTACCTCGTAAAAAACAACTTAAATTCTCTTCAAGTCTCAGCTAAACGAAAAAGTGTATAAATAATGGACATAGTATCTAATTATTACTGCCAATTTTATTAAAAAAGTTTTTTATTTATATCTTTGCTGCCTAAATAAATCACAACATTCACAGTTCAACAAATATCAATGAAAAAAAATAATTTTATGAAAACATAAAAGCATACCATGAGGGCCTTATCTCATATATATTTTCCGTTTTTCGTAGTCTCTTCCGCCTTGGCCTCCTTAGATTTGTCTATATTAAAAAAATGACTTTTTTTGACCAAAATGACAGATTTTGCGACCTCTAGATTACCCTTAAAAGATTCAAGAATTTTTTTTTATCTAAAAATCCTTTGTAATATATATTCATCTCAAATAACAAGAAGTAAACTTTAGTATGTTAAGCGCTTACAAGCATTTAGATAAGACAGAATATTTTGCATCCAAACATAAATACGACACGATATATTAAGGGTTTTTAATAAAAAAAATATTAATTGAAGTTTAAAAAAAATTCAATATATTTTTGTTTTTTAAAATCTTTTTCTTTGACATTTTTTTCTAAAATTTTTAATGTTTATAGCTGACTTAAAAATAGTTTGATTAGAAAAAACGGTAATAGGAACCATGAGATGGCAGGATCTTTGTAATTAGCTCATAACTCTCATAAATTAGTTGTGTAATACATCTTAAATTTTGGAACAGGAAGTAAATTTTAAGCGAGTTCATTTGCAATTAAAAAGGTAATTTAAAATAAAGAATTAGTTATTGACCATAATATGAAATTAATGTCAAAATAAAATAACAAATAAATTAAACAGACAGCTTGAATGGCTTGTCAGTTTTCAGATTCAGCTAAGCCTTAACACTCTTTTTAAACTAACATTCTGTTTTTCATAAATGAAAAATGAAACGAGTAACAGAAAGGAAATCAAAATAGTTTTCCATCAATCTCAAAAAGAGGTAATGGGTTGATAATTGCAAAATCAGGTCCTAATGGAAATTGAGTGCCAAAGTCTAGCCAACCCATCAAAGCGCACAAACAAACTAAAGACATGTCTGCCCAAACAACTAATCATTCAGGCCCGTTAATTAAGATCCAAAAAAAACTTTTAAATGGTTCAGTGCTCAAGTACATATTAATAGCAGTGCAATAAGGTAAGAATTTGAAAATGAAGAAATTTGAGATTGCAGTTTGCAAAAATATAAAAAAAATTCCAAATAAAAGAATTTCTGTCGAATATTTGAAAATAACAATTTTAAATTGTCCGCGGCATTTAAGTTAAGACTTTGGGCAACCCCTAAAGATGATTTGGTGAAATATAACATAGTCACAATTATTTTGCACATTGCTCTTTAGATCTAACAGGTATAGTTTGGGTGATGACTTTTGCTTACAAAGTTTAAATATTAAATCTAATTTGATTGTGAACGTTAATAAATTATTTTTAATATAGGAATAAAGTTTGCCTATGGATAATAGGACGTAAGTAGTCGATTTCTAAAAAGTGTTGACATGGAAATAATTACAATGCGATGCCATTTAAAATCAATTTTAATCGCTTATGTGAATTCATGCAAAAAATTATTATGAAACTTTAGCGGCAACCGAAATTTAACGGTCATCATGAGACGTAAACGAAAATAAAAATTAACTAAAAAAAAATGTCACTGTTAGAAAATAAAAGTATGTTGAATATGCAAAGTTGCAAATTCAAAAAACATTTTAATGTTAATAAAAATGAATGTCGAGATGTCAATATGTATGTTTTAACAGTTTTTTTGAGCGCGCATCCAATTTTGAGTTTTTTTGATTATTTTTTGGTCAAGTTCATTAATACTGACCCCTTCGACAATTTTTAGTAAAATGTAAATGCACCTAAAACTAATAGAAAAAGAAATCTCAAAAAACCAGATAGTATAAACAATTACCATATGTAATGAAGAGTAGAATAAAGTTACGGCTTCTGAACATGGCAACAAGGGAGTGCTTAAAGCTGATGCCCTTGAAATCGTCGTGAGTATGCAGGGCCATTTGTGCAGGTGAGGGATGATGTCCAGGCTGTTTTTGGTAAACTAAATCATATAATGGTATTGTATTTTACAAAATAAAATTTTTAATCAAGCCAAATCAAATATAAGGGAACGTAATTTCTACGAGTCGGAATTTTCAAGCCCCCCCCCCTCCCCGTAGTCACAAATCTCAGCCCGTTGAATATATTTTTAAATTTTAAGATTTTTAACTTGTCGCCCCCCCTCACCCCTAATAAATAAGTTGAAATTTAAATATAATACAAGGGCCTTTATTATTAATACTATTATTTAAGCACAGAATTTAAATTTTATTAATAATGCACGTTCAAAGTAAATATTAAAATAACAAAAAATTTTTTTTAGTTTATCATAATTTCCTTTTTGTTGAATCAAATAATCATAAACATAATTAAAAAGTGATTCTAATTCTATGTACCTGAATATATAAAACAACCCTTTGTGAGAAATACAAAACGACCTTGAACTGTTTTTCGTGCTTCTGCCCTCTGATATAAACAGCAAAATGTCCTTACATATTCAAACCTGTTATAACAAGAATGAGGATAGCGGTTGATATTATGGCAACGGCGTAAAACATCTTTTTGAGTCCAAATCCAATCTCAGGAATCGTAGTGTTTGGCACGAGTATCGGTGGGATAAGAAAGCCCAGGGCTACGCCTACCTAAATGCAAAAAAACCTGTAAACGAATTTCCATCAAACCTTTATACTTTATGTGGCTCAGCAGGGTTAAAAAATAACACATCCCGTTACCTTAGTTTTTAGGTCTAAGTCTACCTGAATAGAAAAGTTTTTTTTGGCATTAATTTAAATCATAACTTTATATTTTGCATTAAGTTAAATCACTGCTTTTTTAGGCCTGTAATATATACTAACTTATTCTGATTACAAATCAAGATCAGCTGGTAGAAATATAAATGTATAATAAGTTTCTGTGTAATAACGAAGAAATAGGACATGCATGATTTTTTCAATTGTTAAAATATAGATTTTTAAACAATTTTATGAATGAGATCTTTTTTTTTGCAAATAAAAATGAGTCTTATAACTCACGGAAATATTTTATACAAATAAATTACTGAATACTTAAAATTAGTATATGAAATTATTCACTCGATGCGAACAAGGCCATTTTAGTATAATAATAATTCAATGTAAATTCACAAATGTTTATGATAAACAGCAATGGGTTAGGAACAGGCACGATTCTAGACCCCTTTTGGGGGGGCAGTGCCCCCCCAAAAGTTTTTGATTGCCCCCCCAAAAATAATTGAATTTGCCCCCCCAAAAATACATAGTAATTTTATGTTTGCCCCCCCAAAAAAAATTGAATTTGCCCCCCCAAAAATACATAGTAATTTTATTTCTTCCACATAATATAATTAAATTTGCTCCGTCAAAAATATTTAAAAAATATTATCTTAAAAATATTTACTTTTTTTAAAAGTGTTTTTATTCATTAATACTTCTCATCCGCAAGAGAGATCAAACTAACAGAAATATATAGTAAAATTTGATTTTACAGAAAGCTTTATATTTTTGAAACCAATTCATAAATCTGATGCCTAAGAAATTTTCTCAGTTAACAACAATCTTTTGTTAGAATATAATCTAGAACCAAAGAACCTGATCGCACAATGCTACGATGGGGCGGTAATGCTCGGGAAAAAAATGGTGATCAAGTATTTCTAAGCAAAATAGCTGGACACCATGTCCCGTATATTCACTGCTTTAACCACCAATTGCATCTTGTTGTAAAAGATTGTCTTATTTTAAGTGAAGGGAAAGATTTTTTTGATAATTTTTCTTCCCTTTTCAACATGATGCAATCAAGGTAAGTGAATGCGGGACCATACTGGCTGTTGCCCCATTGGTGGTGTGGTCACTACCTGCCCATTGTTTTTTTTTTAAATTACACAAAAATATCTAATACTCTTTTAAAAATAAAAATTAAAAAAATCTTTTATATCTTCAGGTCACAGGGCCGAATCGGGGTTTTTTGACCATATTTATAATCATCTATTTATTTTTTTGTATTTAATTGAAAAATTATTTTATTTATTAAAAATAATTACAGATCAATTTCAATGCAGAACAATTTATGTTTCTAAAACTTCTGATTTAATACACCATTGTTTGTTAGAAATTAAACAATTAAGAAATAAAAATACATTTGAAGATTTATTCAAAAATTGTTTTGATATTAATATTTTTTTAAATGACAATAATTTATCTATGGATAAAAGAAAAACTAAACCTAAAGATTTTTCTGATTTTTATTTATTTTCTACTCATAAGTTTGAAAATATTTTAAATATTAATGATAAAGTTAAAAGTATTTTTTTTAATATTATTGATTTATTCATATTTTGATAATAGATTTTTTACTGATAATAGTTGTTTAAAATCTTTAGATCCTTTATAAATTTGATTAACCTTTATTTTAGATATAAATAAATTAGAGCCTCTTTTAAAAATAAGTATTGATAAAAATTCATTATCTAAAGAAATTGACGTAGCCAAAATTTTTTTAAATAAGAAACTTAATAATTACAAAGAATGTGTTACTATTGATTTTGTTATGATTACAATGATGCGTAATCTATTTAACATTTTTCCTATAAGTTTGTTAATTGGCTCTTCAACGTCGAGTTGTGAGGCCACATTTTCTTCTTTAAGAAGGATATTAACGGCTAACAAGTAGTGACCTGCTTAAAGGTGATTTGGTTCTTTTAGAACACGAAAAATCATTTACTAGGGGCGTTAAATTTTTATGAAGTTTGTAATTTAATTAAAATCCTCTAAAATAAAATAGTTTGATCAATACAATACACTGCTCATAATCAGCTAAATATTGCTTACTATTTTAACATGGTTGCAAACTTTTTTTATGCGCATTTAACGTTTATGTCCATGTTTTATTTAATTTTTTACCCTAATATTAATAACTAGTTATATATAACCAGTGTTTTTTCATATATATTCTTCCAAATTAGCATACTTATACATTTTGTTTTCATGATAATCAATCTTATTTCACTTTTCATTTTCTAAAATCCAAAGTTTTATATAATTCATTTTTATTATTCATATATATCATATTTTTAATTTTCATGCGCAATGATACCAAATGATAAAATTATACTTACAATTAATTCAAATCTCATATCTTTTTAAGCAATTGATTTTAGTGAAAACAATTAATTTTAATTCACATATTCAATTTATAAACTCATTTTTTTAATTTAAGAATATAATAAATTACTATTAATGTGTTATAAAATTTTGAACATGGATTCTATTGTTGTACATGTATATTTTTTGCCGTGACCGAAGGTCACGGCTAATTTTGCCGCCGAAGGCGGCAAAAAATTTTTTTCTGCCCCCCCACGAGTTTTTTTTGCCCCCCTAAAATGGAAAAGCTAGAATCGGGCCTGGTTAGGAAGGAACGCTGCAATTAAATTTAACATAAACTGACAAAGCAAATTGTAAATTTTGGTAAATAGTCCAAATTTTAGCATCCTTGAATAAATTAATTTTCATTACAATTATGGCGAGTCAAGCCTGGATAAACCAAAATAATACAAAAAATTTATTATATATAATAAAGATTGGAAATGTTTTTTACTTATAAAAATAAGTTGGGTCTTATTAGGTTTCTCCTAATGAAGTGCGAGCAGCGACACAGACTTATGAAATTCTTAATTTGATAACGAATATCGGTGTCGTAAATATTGGAAATGATTGCCCATACCCTTCCCCAAATTAGGCGGACGCCATACCCGTTGTGACTCTTTTAGACCGAACAAAGCTACTTCTACTGCCGTCCAAGAATATAGCGAAATTAGCTGGCACGCTGTCGACCTAAGATTTTAACATAAAGGCCTATGGTTTAGGACCGTCTTGGGGCGACTCATGCGTGTACATGAAATATAATAAAGCCACCTAAGCGCAACATTAAACACCAGACCTTCTGCATGGCTGCAAACTAATTGGCAACACCTATTCTGTGATAATTCATTAATGACATATATTGTTTAGGGCCCTAAGTAAGCCACCACACTCAAGAGCTACAAAGTGGATGCAACAAATGTACAATTTCATTTTAAAATATAAAAATTCCCTAAAAGCGACGATCACTAGATTTTTTACGTAAAGATTACGGCGCTGACCACTAAGTTACTAAGCCTACTTGCCTGCGGACATTCGAGAAATTTATAAAAAGGGGATTTAAATGAGAGTAAATCTACTGGAACGTGAAATCCCGGCGCAAAATTAACAAAGTTCAAAACTCGAATACTCATTTTTTTTAAATGTTTTGCCTAAAATATCTCAAAAAATAAACGTTGCAAATTTTAATTCACCATTATTCTTTCAATCACATTCTTAATTAGAGATAATAATTATGGATGAGTATATTGCCACTAAAAAATTCTATTATGCCATCGCGTGGTAATTCAAAAATAAATCTAAGATAATAATAATGTAAAGAGGGCTCTCCTCAAACCAATTAATAAGGGGGGCGAGGCGACATTCCCAAGGGAAATGTCGTATATATTCATATATTACAATTCCAAAAACAAATTAAACACATTGGTGAACGAGCCGAGAGATAATGAGATTTGAGTGGGAATCAATCTCTACGTAATGTGAAATATTCGATAGGAACCGCTCAAAAAGATATCTAGAATAAGAAGAGGTATAGATATGATCTGTTTGTAAAAAATGCACGACAAATTAGACAAAAGGTAAAAAAGGATTTTGGGTCTGTATTTTTATGAGACCGTTATATTTTAAAAGAATGTAGGGCCGGGCCGAAAAATGGGCCGAGATTGAATTTGAAAAAAGAATTACGAGCCGGGCCAAGCCAATGCTTAAAATCTTATTTTGCCTTTTAAAAACTAAAAATGATAATTTTAATATGACACTGTATAATACTTTCCACATCCTGTCTTTTATTGATTTTTAAAACGAAAAATATTTTAGCTTGTAGCATAAAATTTTCGGGCCGTATTTTTTAATTCGGGCCGAGGCGTGCCTAAAATGAAAAATCAAATTCGGGCCGGCCTAAATTTAAAAATAAGAAGGGCGGGCCGGATTATCACGGCCCGGTTGGGACTATCAGGTACCCAAAGACATTTTTAAAAAATATTTGTAAGCTCTTTTTCAAATGTAAAATTATGGGAAATATATATTCTAATATAAAAAACATCGACAAAAAAATTAAAAAAAAAACACCTGATTCTAATAGTATTTCAAAAAATCGTTTGCTTGTTTCTTTTCTATGTTTAAACCGCTGGCTAAGGAATAAAAGTTCACTTTTAACTATTTAGGCCGATTAAATAATTTAAGGATATATTTGTTCAACCTCGGAAACAATTTTTCGAGAGGAAAAATTTTGTGATTTTGGCCAAAATATAATAATAACCTGTACCAAAAGATAGAATTATGTAATCTGTTTACAGTTCAGTCTGGTCCAGAACCCCTTAACAAAAGTTATAATTTATTGATATGTGAAAATATCAATTTGGAGCAAATAATTGATAGCCAAAACTAGCCGGTTAAAGTTTTTTTGTTATTTTTGTAATGCTCAAACATTAAAAATTCTTATTATCGAATTCAATTTCTGTCATATTTGAAAAACACTATTTGCAAATAACGATTTTGTGGCTTTAAAATAAACTCACCTATACTTGAGTTGTTGTGATTTCTTATATTTGTTCTTAGAATATATAGGAAACATAATATAAATTCAAAATCAATTTTTTCTGTATTTGAGTAGTACAAAAAGTTAGCCAGATCTGCTTTATATGCAACTAAAATGGCAAATATTTTCTTTTTATTTTTAACTAAAACATTGCTCTTAAAAACTTTTTGAGATATCGGATTATTATTTGGATACTCTTGTGGTTTTCTTTACCAGTCCCATAAAAACAGGAAATTTTAATAAATAACAAGTAAAGCTTATACATGCTTGGAGCAACAGAATAAAATTAATTTGACTATATTTCCTACTTAAAAATTAAGTGAAAATATAGGAATACCAATTTAATGGAAATATTGAAGAGGGGATGAGACACCAACAAATAATAATGCTTGATATTCCCATATCAATAAAATTTGATCTTTTTTGTCACCCATAAAGACAAAAAAAGGAATATTTAAAATAAACATATATATATTTTATCACATCTAATAAAGGTAAGTTTTTGTACATGCATTGTTTGATTGCATAGACAATATTAAAAAATTGTGAGATGTTTTGAACCTTAATTTTTATTTACGGAAAATGACATACATAGATGAATTTTTTAAATCAAATAATTAAATTTTTTATTATTAATCAATTTAAAAACTAAATTAGAAAATAAAAGGCCACTGATACATTTGTTTTTCTTAATTTCTGGTTCTTATTAAATTTAAACCTAATCTATATATTGATTAGCTTTTATAAGAAAACTTTCCCACCCCCTTACCAAAGATAAAAGAAGGATAAGTACCATTAAATCATAATATTTGAAAAAAATTTAAAATTAAAATTAGATAAAAATTGGCATCATAGCTATTCTAACTTAAATTGTATATTAAAAAGAGTATGATGAACACTCCGATTACTATTTATTTGATATAACTTATAATATATGAGAAAAATTGGCTCTCACAACAATTATAACAACAATTTAAGACAAAAAATATATAAACAGGCCTATAAAAGGTTTTAAATCAATAATAATTATGCAAAATTACCTGATTTCCAAATACACCAATGGAACATGCAGTGGCAACTTCCTTAGGACCAAACCATGTTGCAGCTAATTTAGAAGGAATATTTAAAATAAATAATTGAGCTATGGCACATAAGGTTTGTCCAACAAGTGTAACTGCAAAAAGATCAGGCCTTAAACTGCCGCACTTAATCCAAGCTCCTAGAGCATTCAAAAAAGCTCCTAATATTGCTGTGTCCTTTAATCCTCTTACATTTAAAAGCCATGATGCGGGGATAATAAAAGGAATATAAACTGCCATGTAAACCATCGAAAGCCAATCAATTTGGCGTGGTGACTTATCATAATATTTAGATATTATATTTGTTATAATAGAATATTGTATCCACTGAAAAGCGTTAATGGCTGAATAAATTGAGAAAATGGTTAATATTAAAAATCGACGTTTATACAATTTTGTTTCTGTCGCTGGATCAATAAAAACTGGTTCTCCACTTTGCAACTCTAGTCTCTTTTCAACGGACATCGGAGATTCTTTTATATCTCAGTTTGAATTTTAACAGGTGACTGACTAAATGAATGAAATAACTTTTTTTTCAACTAAAAAAAACTTGAGGGATGTGATTTTGGTCTAAGGCACTAGTACTACAAAATCAAAAATATTAAAAAAAAAATTTGGGTTAATATAAAATTAATTAATAATGTGACTCGTCTGTTTATTCTACAAAGAATTTAATTTTTTTTAAATTTTATAAACTACCACCTTGGTCAGGAGCGTATGCAGAAACTTTTTTAAAGGGGTGCATAAAAGTTTTTTGTAGGAAAAGAACTACAAATTTTAATGTTAATATTTTTTGGCAAAATTAATTTATAAAGCTGTATTTTTTTAATTAAAAGCAATTTTATTGATTTTTATTCCCTTTTATATGTTTAATATTTTAATTCAACCGCAAAAAACATCATAATAACAAAAATTTCTATAGGGGGGCAATTGCTCCCTTTTAACAACCCCTAAATACGCCCCTCAGTGCTAGCTTCAATAACGGCACATGTTAGAATAACCAATAGACACATAAAATGTGGCCATTAACTACTATATATTTGATTGTTGTCACTAATAAAATAATTAAAATTACAATTAAATAATTTCTGTCTAATTATATGGCTAAGATAATGTTTTCATGATTAATAACAATATGTTGTGGCTAAATGGTCAAACAAATTAGTGATGTTTACCATGAAATCATCATCTTCATTTAATTATGATCGTGATCATTTTATTTGACAACGATCAAAATTATAGTAGTTGATGGCCACATTTAATCTGTCTATTAATCATTCTATTCCTAACATGTGCCACTTTATTGAGGCTAGCCCAGGGATTGGTACCGGTACCGGTACCGGAACCGAAAATCGCGGTACTTGGAGGGTTGCTCGGTACCGGAACCGGTACCGGTTCCTAAAATTGGAAAAAGCGGTTCCGCGGTACCAAAATACATTATTAGCTTAAAAATACTTTAATTAAAATATAATGGCTAAAAATCCACACTTAGTGGTCTGATAGTTGCTTTGTTCCCTAAATCACCTAAATGGCGATATAATTTTTAGCTCAGTAATATAGATATTATCTTAAAATTTAGCATGAAGATGCACAATATGTATAATATAAAAAATTTATATCAAAATATGCAAAAGAATATTTAAGTCAAACTTATAAAAAGTTTTAATATTTTGTAACATATAAACTAAAATAATTTTATTTTATTATTTTTGATATTTTAGATGTTTCATTTGTTATAAAAAACTATTTTTAATATTCCGGAAATTTTATAGTGTTAAGAAAAATTCAAAAACTTAACATAAATTTTGATTTGTAAAAAATTATTTGTTTAATATTATTTAATTATATATTTCAAAACGGATGCAACTAAATTTTTTATAATGATTTTAAAATTTAAATAGCTGCCTTAAAAAAACATATCAAGAGGTGTATTTAACTCATTTCACTTCAGTTCTTTATTTCATATTTGCCGACTTTTTCAAATTTATCCACGTGCTTCTTCTATATTCAAGTAATAATATATAGTTATTTTTAGTGTGTTCAACTAAAAGCGCTTTAAAAAAATATTTTAATTTTAAAAAAATGACTACCCTCTGTTATCTTTGCAATAAAGAATTAAAGGGTAGTCATAATTCTAATATTATTAAACACCTTAAGTCCCGTCACTTTTAAGAGTTTAAAGACTTCAGTGAAGCAAAGGTTGAAGAAGATAATAAGTAAATATATATTTACTATATAAGGATTGATACAATTAAGTCTAAACAGAAAAACATTGATGCTTACTTGAATAACAAATATATATCCATAAAAATGAATAAAGAACTTTTAGAAAAAGCATTAGTGGAATTAACAACTATTAATGGAAGACCTTTATGTATAATAAATGACTCTGGACTATCTAAAATATTTAAGATCGCCCGTATTATATGCAGCCGTGTTTTTGGACCCCAGATTTAATTGTTTGCTTACTGATGAACAGAAGAGTATAGCTAGACAACATTTGAATGATTTATGGATTAGATTATATCGTTTATAAAATAAGTCTGATAATTGCATTATTATTGATGAGGAAAACACAATCACCCAAACGTCCGATGACGATTTTGAAGTTCTTCTTGAAAATAGTTCCTGCAGAGACAAATCCAAAATAGAAGCTAGCGATATTGAAATTTTCGGTAAGCTAGACCTATTTGAAAAACACGAAAGAGTTCAAAAGGATTTGCCAATTTTAAAATTTTGGGAAGATAATTCTTTCTCCTATCCTGATTTATATATTTTATCTAGACTTGTTTTAGCTGTGCCTGCTACTCAAGTAAAATTAATTTAGTTATAATATTTTTAGGTAAGCGTTGAACGAGCCTTTTCAACCTTGAAATATATTCTTTCAGATTTACGCAATCGAATAGACTCCAATTTACTAAATTCAATTATTTTACTTCGTTTAAATAAAGATTTGAAATAAAGTTTTGTCTATTATACGTGTATATATGTATATATTGCATTTATTATATATAAAAATAAATATAACCTGACATATATGTGTTATTATAGGCAGTAATTATTGTACCCTCTGGTACCGGAACCAGTACCCAGTACCGGTACTTGAGATAGGCTGGTACCGGAACTGGTACCGATACTAAAAATTTCCGCGGTACCAATCCCTGGCTAGCACTGTATGAATAATGGTGTTTATAAATGGCGTCCAATTTCTTATTATTTTTTTAGTTGAAGTAAAAATATATAGAAAGGCATGTTTAAAGTTTATTTATTTTTTCAGCAATCTGTAAACTAACCTGCCATAACGAAAGTGTTAGATTTGAACCTTAGCCTTTTTGATCAAACAAATCTTTTAATTTAAAAAATTTATTAAAGATTTTTAAATCAAGACACTAATTTAAATTATATTTTTGCTAAAAAATATAAGTGAATTTGGAGTGCTCAAGTATTCAATAATATTTTTAGGCTATATTAAGTTACATGATATAATATGCATCCAAATAAATCATTGATTATATTTTAAATATAACTTGTTACTAATCAATGTTGTCTAATATGGAATTATATGTACTTATTATAGGGCGCGCTCAGATATGTTTTTTACAAAATTTTAAAAATTTTAGTTTTCATATCAAAAAATATTAACCATTGTTTTTACAAAATTCTCTAATAACGGAGCAGTCACTATAATTATATTAAAAGTCTTTAAAAATTTATATGTAAATCTCTATAAACATAGTTGATAATCAATATAAAAATACTCTTAAAAATATTCTAATTTTTAAAAGATCTTCAACATTAAACCAATATTTATTATAAAAACATTTTAAAAATCATAAATATGTTTTAAGATTTGAATTAAGTCTGAAGGCGCTATTATATGTTAATTTTTAAAAAAACAAGGAGTTTATAAAAATTTTAAACTTATGAAACCTCAAAAGACATAACAAGAGATAGGGATGAGGTAAACCGTTGGCAATCGTGCTCTTTGAAACCATTTTAAATGCAATAAAAGTAGGCTTAGACAGCATTAGCTTATTGTTGTCCCAAAATTTCCAATTCTTTAATTTTTTTTACCCCCCTCCCCTTGCCCCCTCCTCCAACTCCCCCTACCTCCAACCTCTTAGGAAAAATCTTGGGCACGCCTGTGCATAGATAGTTATTTTGCTTCACTTTTAGTCGTGTTATTTAGCAAGCTTACATTATTGTAAATGTTACAGTTTCTAGCTTCTTTATAGAAAGAATGCTTTGCATTTTTAGTCGCACTGCAACTATCTAATTAGTGTGGGTAGATTTAGATTTAATTCAGAGTAATAGATTATTGTTGAGGTTATATAATTCATAGGAATAATTTTTAGGTTTTGGATATGTATAGATTAGCATCAAATCAAAAAAAAATACAATATTTTGCCTTCAAAAATTTTCAAAATTTTTAAAAGTATATTTTGTAAGTAAACGCATTTATATAAAATTTCCAAATCTAATTAAAAGACTGCTTTTTTTTTAAAAAAATATCGTGAAAAAAATGAAATTATAAAGAGTTTTTTCCAAAAATCATTTTATACAAGCCTAAACAAGCATATAGGTAATTTGTAAATTGCCCCTCAAAAGTTACCTAAATCTAGTTCCTCCGGTGCAATATACTTGATTATGCACTTGTGGGCGCGCCTTATTTTAGTTTGGGCTTACACATTAATTAAAACGTGTTTTTAACGCATTCGATGGCATTAAACAAGGTCGACAATTATCAATGTAAGAAAAAAAAGTTAATGGAAATATAAATGAATACATTCCTATGATGGCCTTATCAATTTTTCGTTTTTCGTCTTTTCCGACTCAGCTCTTCAGATCAGTCCATATCAAGATAATGGCCATTATTGACCATATTGACAAATTTTGCGACCTATAAAATACCCTAAAAAAAGAATCTTTTTATATACAAAAATATCTTGTAACTTATATTTATTCTTTAATATAATGAGAAATAAAATATCTGAGTGTATCGAGCTCTTATTTAGATTATACAATATATTTGGCCCCCAACCTAAATATGACCCAATTTAATACCGGTTTTTAAAAAATGTTATTTAAGGTTTAAATTTTACAGTTTAATTGTTTTGAATACAATAATATTTTTTAATATATTTTTGTTTCTTTTTTGTTTTTTTAACATTTTTTCTAAATTTTTTTATATTTATAGCTGACTCATTGGCGTAGGAGAAGGGAAGGGGGGGGGGGTTGGGGATGAACCCCCCCCCCCCCCCAAACTAAAATACCAATTAAATATAAAATTAAATTACATTCAAAATATTTTAAATATTTAATTTTAAAATCTCTCTTCCCCTCAAATTAAAATACTAGTTAAATAAAAATATTACCATTTTTATTATATAAATTCATTACATAATTGTATCATTAACTAGCCCATGTGGCCCGGCTCCGCCCGGGCAACTTGACATTTTAATTAAACTGATTGGCTGTGTACACGACATTTTAAGTAAACTGATTGGCTGTGTACACGATCAGTCGATATATTTAAATATTTAATTTGATTATAAAAAACATATATTTATAATTTGTAACTTGTTATCGGAGTTCGTAATTACCAAATTATTAACTTAAAAAATGTTAGGCAAATCTTTCTCATAGCAAATTTGCAAAAATACAATTAGTAGATATATTAAAATTCTAAAAAATTTTTGTAATATTCATAATGTAAAAATCGTCCGCGTTAAATATGTATCTTAAGCTAGGTTAAAAGGCAAAAAACGGCTGTTAGGTAATTTCTTAATAAAATTTTGTCACGGACATTTGTAAAATATATAGAATTCAAAATATCTGCGGACGCTGCCATTGAGAGGAAAAATACAATTAGTTGATATATTGAAATATTTATTTTTGATTAAAATATAAAAAACATAGCAAAATATAAAATGTATAATATTGTACATATTCATGATATTTATATTTTCTATCGTATTACAGCAAATTGCTCATTGAGAGCAAAGATTTATTCAGCTTTCAAAAGGTATAACAATAATAAAGATAAAATTTAAAAATAATACCATATAATTAATAATTTAACGTGATGGAAATTATTCCCATTGCAAGTATATCAACAGTAAACTCATAATAGAAAGATATATTAGTATATTAAATAAAAATTTTAGACATATAATACCTTTGCATTTAGTGATTCTATTTGTTCTTTTTAATTTTAAATTAAATTATCAGATTGTATAAAATAATTCATAAACTGAGGGGGCAGTTTCATCATATCAAAAGAATAAAGCAATATTTAATTAATACCTAATCCTTGTTGTTACCTACAACCTGTTACTTCTGCGATTTTCGATTGGTGAAACTATTATTTATCCATCATAAATATAAAATTAAAAAATAAGTATATATTTGTGTATAAAGTAGATATTACGTATAAAAAATATATATACGTATAATGCGAGGATGCAAATGATTAAGATTATAACGGATACCATGATATTCATCTATTTGACACTAAATATGTAAATCATATATAATTTATCTCATAATTATAAATTAATTTAATAATGCTTACATATAATCTGAGGCAATGCATTATTATTTAATGTTTGTAACCATCTTAATTCTGCCATATTTCTACAAAGGTAATAATATAAATAAATACTTGTATTGAAAGTGTGGATGTATAAATTAATTGTTATAATTAATAGTGATTTGTAGGTGATGTAACAGGATGAATCTAAAAATTAAAATATAAATACTTGTATTGAAAGTGTGGATGTATAAATTAATTGTTATAATTAATAGTGATTTGTAGGTGATTTAACAGGATGAATCTAAAAATTAAAATATAAATACTTGTATTAAAAGTGTGGATGTATAAATTAATTGATATAATTGATAATGATTTGTAGGTGATTTAACAGGGTGAATCTAAAAATTAAAAGAAAAATACTTGTATTGAAAGTGTGGATGTTTGAATTTATTGATTTAATTAATAATGATTTGTAGGTGTAACAGGATGAATCTAAAAATTAAAAGAAAAATACTTGTATTGAAAGTGTGGATGTTTAAATTGATTGCAATTGATATTGATTTATAGGTGATGTAACAGGATGAATCTAAAAATTAAAAGAAAAATACTTGTATTGAATGTGTGGATATTTGAATTTATTGATTTAATTAATAGTGATTTGTAGGTGATGTAACAGGATGAATCTAAAAAAATAAAAAAATAACTTTGTTCCGTGCTGTGTTTTTGGTGCCGAGCAGCACAATATAAAATTTTTTCGCCAAATGATGTATCAATTACTAACCCAAAAATTGATTCCTGAAAATTTCAATGATCAAAACTGGCTAAGTATTGTTATCTGGAATAAGAAAGAAATAATTAACATATGTTTAATATTAAATTCAAAAAAAGAAAAAATAAAATATTTTTTTAACATATGTCTTATTTTTGAGACAAATATTTGTTTTATAAAAACAATTACAATGAAATATATTAAAATTTTTTATATATCTTACATAATATTTTGCTTACCCTCTTAATTAAGACAGTTGTCTTAAGGTACAATTATTCATTATAATATTATTTTACTAAACAAAGGGGGTCCGGGCCCGGACCACTTTGATTAATATAATAATATAATATAAACATTTTAAATAGAATATATATGTATTATAAATAAAATTTAACTTTTACGTATTGCCTGCTTATAGGTGTATTTTTGTACCTGAAAATATATGGCCCAATCTTAGCAAAACAAATAAAGTAGCTATGTCAATCACTTTATACCACGATAAAACTATCATTAAGGAATAGGATAAGACAAATTTTGATCGTTTTGGCGACCTTCTTGTGTGTTAATTTATTCGTACAGAGCAACATGACTTCCAGGGTTTGGCGCCCTAGGTCTTTCACACCGCTATAGCTGAAGAGTTTCAATTTGCATAAATTTTAAGGACCTAACTTGCTTACATATATTATGGATAAGGATGTTTAAAAATATTTTTTAACTACTCTTTAAGACCGAAATCCCAAAAGGTACATTTATGTACCTTTCGGTACCGGGCCGCTAACTCGGCTCCTATGGGCTAAAAGAGTCTGAAATTTTGAGAAAAGGTAAAGGACTATACTATTATGATTCGATAAAAATTTAAGAAAAATCTGTAGTCAGAATTTTTGTCAAACCGATCCCGAGTGTACAGTTCAAATTTTAATCCCCTGTTTAACCTTAAATATCTCGGTAACACAAGCTGATAAAATCTCGAAACTTTCTAAAAACGTGGGCAATATTATAATAAATAACCTAAAAAAATTTCAAAATAAAACCTTACCATTTAAAGCCCTGAGAGAATTTCGTCGTTTAAACAAAAAATAAAAGTTCCTAGTGGATAAAAATACAAACTCGACATTCTTAGGCACCTTTTCGACAAACGATTTTTTTTTATCGCTACTGCTCAAAAAAACTTTTTAAAGTTAGGTTTTTCACACCCACCGGAAGTCTCGATCGCTTCCTAACTATCTTTCCGCACACCTTCTCAACCTACCCTACAAAACCACACCTCACACGTCGCTCAACTACAAACCATCTCCGCTAGCGTAGCATAGAAAAATCGAGTTTGAAAATTGTATAGTAGATATAAAAATTTATTGCATATAATATATCAATAATATAATTTTCTTAATACCATATATGTTTGTTTATATAAACATTATTTATAAAAGTCCTTAATGATTACTCAAATTTTAAAAAGCAAAATTAAGTAACAATCATAAGAATCAGTAGATTTCAAACTAAAACACTATGGCACGACCGAAGGTCGTGCCAGCACTATGCCGCCGAAGGCGGCAATTTTTTTTTTTTAAACCCCCCTCCAGTTGCCCAAGCTTTACAACTTGCTACGCCCTTGAGCTAACTTACTAAGTTTGAAAAAACGATAAATGGATTTGAAAATCCTTAAGATGGCAGGTTTGATCTCTATAGCTCATAAATCTCAAAATTTGTTGACCTGTGATCAGCTCAAAATGCCTTTAGGTAACCATTAATGATTTATTTTTATACCCAATTTAATAAAACGACAAAATAAGGCATAGCTTGTTATTACTAACCATCCTACACAAAAATCTCTTTATTTTTAAGATTTTATTGGGTAAATTTTATATCGGCCTATAGTGTAGTGGCAGAGCGCTTGCTTGTAACCTGAATAAGCCTAGAAGGTTCGGGGTTCGAATCCCGGCGAAGGCAGATTTTATTTTCAGGAGAAAGTTTTAGCAAGAGAGTAGCCACATGACTACTGGTGACCTACAAGGCAGTAGGCCCTAAACGATGATGCCTAGGGAGTCCAGAGTCAAATCTGGGTCACCGTCAGCCCTCAGAAGGCGGGTGTGAAAATCCCGAAAACTCTGAACAAAACAAAATGAATACAAACAAACAATATGAAAAACCAAACGTTAAGGCGTCCCCTGCATGCGACGCGCTTGGTGTATCTGGCCCGCATCAAGTGAGAAGAAACATTAGGGTCCAAGCAAAACAAAAAACCATTAGATTTGCAAGTTTAAACGTGGGAACGATGAAGGGAAAGATGGCAGAAGTGGCGGACATGCTAGCTAAAAGACGGATTGATGTGATGTGTGTGCAAGAAACCAAGATGAAAGGCTCAAAGGCGTTGATGATGGGCTTAGGATACAAGATGTTCTACAATGGAAAGGAAAACCATCGCAACGGAGTTGGGATAATACTAGCGCAAGAACTAACTCCAACAGTCGTTAAAGTTAACAGAGCTTCCGAGCGAATCATAGCAATCAAACTGGTTATTGAAGGCAAAGTCACCAACGTTATCTCGGTGTAAGCACCCCAAACAAATCTTACGAACCAAGAAAAGGAAGAGTTTCGTGAAATACTAGAAGCAGTGCTGATGGACATACCAAACGAGGAACTGACAATGATTGGAGGGGATTTTAATGCGCATGTAGGAGAAGAAAATGTGGGGTACGAAAGAGTTCACGGAGGCAAAGGTTATGGAGTGATCAATGATGACGGAGGGCACTTGCTAAGATTCGCCCAAGCTTTCGACATGGCCATTGCCAACACCTTCTTCAGCAAAAGAAGGTCCCATCTCATTACCTACCAAAGTGGTTCCAATCAATCTCAAATAGACTTTATGCTAGTTTCAAGACGACAGCTTAAACGAATCAAAGACTGCAAAACCATCCCAGAAACCATATCAGCGCAGCATCAGCTCCTGGTGATGGATTTCACGTTTCGGCGCCAGAAACATAGGCCCAGCAAAACAGAATTTCTTCCCCAAATCAAATGGTCAAAGCTCAAGGAGAGAAACGAAGCCTTCGCAATCACCTGCAACCTTGACAGCGAATACAATTGCGAAATCATACCAAGTCCTACGCAGTTCTGGTGCGAGTTATCTTCAAAACTCAAAGTGGCCGGGAAAGAAATACTTGGAACTACAAAAGGTGGGCGTGATAAGAGAAGAATTACATGGTGGTGGAATGAAAGAGTTGAAAGAGAAATATCAGAAAAGAAAAAGCTGCTTAAACGATGGAAAAAGAGTCAACTGATCAACGACAAGCTTGATTACAAAGAACAATGCAAAGTTGTGAGAAATGTCGTACGAGAAGCGAAAAAGAAAGTATATGAACAAGCATACAATGAGATGGCCACCAAAAGTGGGCAAAATTTGGTATACAAGATGGCAAAGCAGCGTGAAAGACAGTCAAGAGATTGTGACGGAAACGTAAAGTTCATCAAAAACAAAGAAGGCAAGCTTCTCGTAGACCAAACAAAGGTACTGGAGCGTTGGAAAGAATACTTCAATGAATTACTGAACAGCGACACAAATAGAGTTGAGCTCGAGGAGATACCCCCAAACTGTAACCTAATACCACCAATCTCAAAATCAGAAGTCAGCCTTCAGCTCAAAAAGTGTTCAAACGGGAAAGCGACAGGTCCCGACAACATACCCATTGAGTGCTGGAAATCTTTAGGAGATGAGGGAATTTCGGCGTTAACGACTCTATTCAATTCGATATTAACATATCAGAAAATACCTCCGAATTGGCAAGAAAGCTACATTATTCCAATCTTCAAAAATAAAGGCGACGCATTTGACTGTCACAATTACAGAGGCATCAAACTAATGTCTCATACTTTCAAACTTTTCGAAAAAGTCATAGAAGCCAGGTTAAGAGACGTAATCGATATAGGTATTGAGCAATGCGGGTTCATGAAAGGAAGGTCGACAATCGACGCGATTCATGCCGTGCGCAACATGGCAGAACGTTTCACGAGAAAGAATAAAAAGCTATACTGCATATTGGTAGATTTGGAAAAAGCTTTCGACAAAATTCCAAGATCAGTAGTATGGTGGGCTTTGAGGAGAAAGAATGTTCCTGAGATGTATATCAAGTTGATTCAGAGTATGTATGAAAGAAATTTGACGTATGTAAGGAGTTCGTCAGGAACATCGAAAGGATTTACAATTAATGAAGGTGTGCACCAAGGTTCGGCCCTAAGTCCCCTACTATTCATCGCGGTGATGGACGTGATCTCAAAGAGCGTTGCCACAAATCCACCGTGGCACATACTGTACGCTGACGACATTCTACTAATGGCTGAAAACCCGCAGGAGATGTGTGAAAGTCTGAATAATTGGATGAAAGCGATTGAAAAGCTTGGCCTAAAAATTAACAAAGACAAAACTGAATTGATAGTTTTCGGAGGCTCAGAAGGTGAACAACTGGTAATTAACGAAGACTGGTCTCTTAAATCAAAGCCAACAGCAACCTACCTAGGTGCTTACCTACAATCCGATGAAAACGTCGAGCAAGAAGTTAGGAACAAACTCAAAGTTGGGTGGCTAAAATGGAGATCGTTGACAGGTGTCCTGTTCGACAAAAATATACCAATAAAAGTTAAGGGCAAGGCTTACTCAAGCATAGTACAACCGGCAATAACATACGGCTTAGAAACAACAGCGTTAAGGAAAAGCGATGAAAGAATACTACAAACGATGGAAATGCGCATGCTACGGATGTTTCTCGGGGTGACTCGCAAAGACAAGATCCGCAACGATCATATACTTGGAAGTTTACACATAACACCCATACAAAATAAAGTCGAAATCAACAGACTCCGATGGTTTGGACACGTTATGAGGCAAAAAGACGGGTATCTAAGCAATCTGGTAAATGCAATTGAAGTGCAAGGCAAGAATAAAAGGGGCAGACCTAAACTCACCTGGTCTCAAAGAGTAGACGCTAGCATGAGATGTCACAACCTAAATAGAAATGAGTGTAGAGATAGAAACAAATGGAGACTTAAACTGAAAGAGCTCACTGCCTCAATGGCAAAAAGCTAACAATGAAAAAAAAAAAAAAAAAAAAAAAAAAAAAAAAAATTGGGTAAATTTTAATGCTAATTTAATTGGTTTCTTGATTTTTTTTATTTTTGAAGGCTTTGGTCGGCTAAATTTTGCTTTAACTTACAGTTTAATAATTTAATATATTTGTCCCTCCATTATATCAGATAAATCTTAACCGAGTCTCAATTACCCTTTAAAAACTTGACTATTTTGAATGTGAAAATCCTTAAACAATATCTCTTTCCAGTCGTCGCCATGTTGATTTTAAAAACTTTACCAAGAAAAATTTAAAATTTTTCGCTTAAATAACTTTTGTTCAAATCAAAAAATGATTGATATCACAGGTCAACAAATTTTTGCAAATTTATGAGCTAACTACGGATATCAAACCTGCCATATTAGGGATTTTCAAATCCGTTTACCGTTTTTTTTACCAAACTTAAATAGTCAGCTTTAAACATTGAAAATGTATAGAAAAAATGTCAAAAAAAAAATAGATTCAAAACAAAAAATTTTTTTTTGCATATTTACAACAGCTAAACTGTTAAATTCAAACTTCAAATAAAACTTCTATTGAAAACCGATAATATATCGTGTTGTATTTAAGTTTGGACGCGAAATAATTTGTATTATCTAAATGCTGATGTAAGAGCTAGATATACTAAAAAATTTTATTTTTCACTATATGATATGATAAATATAAGTTACAAGAGATTTTTATATGAAAAAAAAAAGATTCTTAAATTTTTTCTTTTTAGGGTATTCTCGATCTGTCAATTTGGTCAAATAAGACCATTTTTTCTATATGGACGGATGTAAGGAGCCAAGGCCGGAAGAAACTAAGAAAAACGAAAAACATATGTGAGATAAGGCCGTCATGGATAGGGATAAATTCTTTTATGTTTTCATAAAAAATGGTTATGCCATTGATATTTGTTGATCTATGTATTAAGACATTATTCCATTAAACATATGATTTCAAATTAACTATATTTAAATTTATAGTTTGAATAATAAAAAATAAAGAAGTTGTTTCCTTTGACACTAATTTTTGTGATTGTTTTTACCCATGTGTTTTTGGTTATTGCCACCCATTTTTTTGTGCCGTGCCCTATGTATATGCCCAGGTATATTGTAACTAACAAAAGGAAAAAAAATTGCGGTCAACATAATTTGGTGTTTTGGGGCATGAAAAAAAAACGAAAGTTAGGGTTGGGTCTGTCGTTATATATTTACTTATTTACAAGCTCTATTTCAGGGCTGGGGAAAAAAATGGGCTATTTTTAACGAGTTTTTGTGTATTTTCAAATGCCAGAAGAAAAGCCCCTTTTCTTGCTTAAAGTTAAGGGGCATATTTAAAAAAAGCCCCTTTTCTTAAAAAAAAACTCCTAGGAGCTTTAAGAAAAAATAACCCATTTATCATTATTATAAAGAAAAAATCAATATTTTTCGAAAATATTATAAAGAAAACAAAAAATGGTTTTATGGGGCGCTTTTTAAGAGCCATTTTTTGGGTTTTTTTTGCCTCTTCTCTTATTAAGGACTTATTTTGAATTCTCATTTTGGCCCTTTATTTTCCCTTTCTTTCTTTAGGTTTTGGGGGGAAAAATGAGCCAAAGTTTTTTGGCTCATTGTTTTATCAGCACTGCTCTATTTCTTATAGATAGAATTATATTAGCAATATGCAGCATTTATACATTTCAATATATTAATATCACAATTTTCACGTGTTTGCAATCGCGAGGTAATTAGCCACGGGTTATCTTTTAACTCTTTATAGTTCAGTTCATTCATTTTTCGGAAAAATTGTAATAATAAATTTAAAATTTTACTATGGTTCGATGTTGGAAAATTTAGCATTAGAATTTTTAAATGAATCATGATGAAATGATTATTAGCTTTGTTTATATATTAGATACAAATTTAATAAATATATACATAGAGCAATAGCACCGGGTATATAAAACTTTGTACAAAACTTTGCTTAATAATTTTTATTTAATCATCTAACATTCACGCCTTTTTATAGTCATAATAATTTTATAAATGGTTAATGAAAATATATATTTGTATAGGTTAAAAAATAATAAGAAAACAGGTAATAGAAGAAATCACATATTAAAACTTTGCGGAATGTTATAGAATATTTAGCATTGTATAATTAAATTATTTCAAAATAACAGATGGTAAGATATATGACAATACTGAAAAATTAAAATTATATCTTTTCCATTGCATCTATTTAATACTAGTATCATTTAGCTTATAACATTTCCTCAAAACAATGCAAACCGTGTATTTATAAATCTTGAAAATATTTGTTTCCTGGCCAAGCAGCTATAACATACTTTTCGATATCGCACTCGTTTTGTCCTCTGCGAATCTTGAAGTAACCATCCTGTCCCCAATTTTGTCCCCAGGAGTTGGCAGCTAACTGTAATACACGTATTTAAGTTATATTTGTTATTTAGGCTACATTCGGGAGCATTCAGACTTCGTTTTTCAAAATATTTCAAAAATTTTTACTTTATGACACTGAACGCATTTTTACAAACATCGCCAATCTTTGTTATTAGCGTTTAGATATTTTTTTAAAAAAAAATTATAAAATTTCTTAGAAAATATAAACAAAATCTGAACGCGCCCTTTAAAATAGTTCGTTTTTTAAAAATTTACGCATTTTTTACAAATAGTTGCCAAACATTTACATCGTTTTTCACAAAAATTTTTGGAATTTTATTATATACTATTTTAATTCAATAATTTATGAGAGTTATGAGTTAACTACAGAGATCAAACCTGCCATCTTAGGAAATATCAAATCCGTTTACCGTTCTTCCTAATCAAACTTAGTTAGTCAGGTATAAACATTAAAAATTTTAGAGAAAAAGGTTAAAAAAAAAACAAAAAAGATTCAAAAATAAAATAAATTAAAATTTTATTTTTGCATTTTCATAATGGTTAAACTGTTAAATTCAAACTTTAAATAATGTTTTTATTAAAAACCGATAATATATTGTGTCGTATTTAAGTTTGGACGCGAAATATTTTGTAATAACAAATGCCGATGTAAGAGCTTGATATATTAATAAAATTTATTTCCCATTATTTGTGATTATAAATATAAGTTACAAGGGATTTTTATATGCAAAAAAGATTTTTAAATTTTAGGGTATATTTAGATCTGTCAATTTGTTCAAAAAAGGCCATTTTTCGATAGACGGATCTACGGAGCCAAACGGAAGTAACTAAGAACAACGAAAAATATATATGAGATTTGGCCATCATGGGGATGCATTCTTTTATGTTTTCATAAAATTCACGTTTCTGACATTGATATTTGTTAATCTGTGTTATATAAAACCTCACTTCAAACGTGCGCATATTTACTTTAGAATAATAAAATAATTAATATTCATCTTCCGCTTATTATTTCAACGTCGTAAATTGTGCATAGGTTATCTAAAAATAGATCAAATTTTATGCCAGCACCAAAAAAGCAAGGCCTATAAAAGAGAAAAAATAAAACTTAATTTTTCATAAACATTTTTAATTTTTGTCAAACTAACAACCTGAACTGTTAAAATTCCGTTTACGATTAATCATGCTAAATGTCTTAATTTAAACTAGTGTTGTTATAGCCTAGACAATACAATTCACAAAATGCGTAAAGAAGAAAATTATTTGCATAGTGTATTTTATATTTATTGTCGAGCTTGAATCTACCATAATATAAAAATTAAAATTACCCAGTATTTTGTACCATCTTCTATACCCCATCTAAATTGAATATAATAAAATTTATTATTTCTACAATAATTGACGGTATTAGATAAAAATTATTTTAAATTATTCATCCAAATTACGTTGTAAACAATTTCAAAAAAATTTTCTAAAAACGAAAATATAGTGCACATTTATTTAATTCAATTTTAATATTTCTCTACTTTCGCTCAATATATAAAAAACAAATCTTTCTATAAATTTTAACGCATTCATTTTTTTGCTAATATAATATTGTACTTTTTAAAATTTGTTGAGTTTTAAAAAAAAAATTTGTAATCTTAAAAACAAAATTTGGAAATAGAGGACAAATAAAAACGGAAGACGAAAATTAACAACTTTAATATAAAATATGAAACTCTTGCAAAATGCTGTAAAAATCTTGTGTGCTTTTTAGTTGACAAATGTTATATATGTATATGAAGTTTGCCTACCCAAGCATTCTCACGGATTGATATTTGATCTTTGCGGGCCTATTGTCAATGATTATTTCATTAATTGAGTCCCAATTGGTTGGACAAACGTATACACCGTTTTTGTACATGAAGAAATCAGCAAAAATTTTCATACTCGCTAAGTGTGAATAAATATATACTAATTAATTAATGAATACATAAATACTACATAATTTTAAATACTTAAAAGTTTTTTTTTTCTAAACACAAAATTTGAGCATTGTAAATCCCGGTGCTGTATTCTTGTGGCAAAAAATAGGATTTTTTGGCATATTAATAGCATGTACGTTAGGTTTTACTTAAAAAATTTTTCAAAAAAAAAATAAATAGAACATGACTAAAATGTCAAAATTTGTTATTAAATTATTATATGTCTGATTTTGAAAAATAATTATAAAAATTTTCGCTTTTATTTTAAGGTTAAATTCTATCTTTTTCGTTCTTTCTAAATACAAGGGTCTGCTTGCCAAAATTTTGCGGGCCTTGTAGGCTTTAAAAGTTAAATAAAACGAGCCAGCCTGACTGTTAAAAGAAATGTCTGGCTGGGCTGGAAACTATTATATTTTTTCCTTATGTTCTTGCCTAAGAACACCCGATTTCAAAGTTTTCTTTGTTTTTACCTATTGTTATATTCAAAGTTTATAAATGATTTTTTTTTTCGAATTCGCCCAAGTTATTTATTATTATATAAATAAACCGAGCTGGAGGAATCTAAATCTTAGAAACAACTGAATGGTCAAGAAAGTTTTTAATCAGCGCATGAATTGTTAAAATAAAAATTCAAAATAAATTTAAAAATCGGGCTCATGTATGTTAAATTCTTTTGAATAAATTTTTTTATCAAATTTAATGTATATTTCTACTCTTGTTCTGACGCATAATGATCATATTTGTAAACCCTTAGTTCAAATTCGCACGTTTACTACCAATTATTAAATAACACTGGACAACAAAAAAAACAACATAAACGATTTTTTGAGGGTTTTGTAGAGAATTTTCTTGCGATAACGATCCCGGGTTTAGTTTTTTTTCCAATGCCTCCAATTTTTTTTAAACCGCGTCCAAAGTTCAGAAAAAAATTCACAAAATTTCTTTTACTATTAATTCTACAAAATATTGGCATATTCAGATTCCCTATAAAAAACATATCTAAAAAAAGTTGTTACATAAAATCTTTAGCAATTTACTTTCAAGTTATTTAAGATCAAAAAACGGAGTTCATGACGAAAACCACTAATTTTACAAAAATAAAAAAATAAAAAAAAAATTAAACATTTAAAAAAAATTTAAATCCCTTACGTTAATAACACTGGACAACTAAATTTGGACGACCCTAAGCATCATTTATGGCAACTATGGTTTTTGGTCAAGTTTATGGCGCTGATCACGAATATGAAATCAAAATTTTAGCTAATGCCTCAGATTTTTAATTATTTGGTGTCAAAGTTGAGATTTTTCAATTTTCGGGGTATTTTGGGCTTCTATATCATAAAACCTATGGGTAGTAACAAATGTTTAAAAATATATTTAGATAACGAAAACATTCATTATTAACGTAAGTTGTTTAGATTTTTTTTAATATTTAATTTTTTTTTATTTTTTCATTTTTATAAAATTAGTGGTTTTCGTCATAAAATCCCATTTTTGATCCTAAATAACTTGAAAGTAAATTGCTAATAATTTTTGGTAATAACCTTTTTTACATATGTTTTTTATAAGGAATCTGAATATGCCAATAAATTTTTTGTAGAATTAATAGTAAAAGAAATTTTGTAAATTTTTTTTTGAACTTTGGACGCGGTTTAAAAAAAAATTGAAGGCATTGGAAAAAAAACTAAACCCGGGATCGTTATCGCAAGAAAATTCTCTACAAAACCCTCAAAAAATCGTTTATGTTGTTTTTTGTTGTTGTCCAGTGTAATGAATGTTTTCGTTATCTAAATATATTTTTATCCGTAGGTTTTATGATATAGAAACCCAAAATACCCCAAAAATTGAAAAATCTCAACTTTGACACCGAATAACTCTGAGGCATTGGCTAAAATTCTGAGTTCATATTCGTGATCAAGGCCAAAAACTTGACCAAAAACCATAGTTGCCATAAATGATGCTTAGGGTCGTCCAAATTTTGTTGTCCAGTGTAATTTGTTCGAATAAAACAAATTATGATTTATAACTGGTTTCTTTAAACATATGTCAACAGATTTCAATTTTGTATTCTACAATAGCTTAGGAGTTCATTGAAATTTTATAAAAAAAATTCTCTCCGTTTACAGAGTTTTAAATCTCATCTTAATTTGGTTGTTTAAAAATTTTTAAATGAGTTTTTTTTTGTATGTACAAATTTATGTTCAAACATTTATTAATTGCTATTTATATTTTTTTACAATTGATTTGTATATTATTTTTAACAAAATTAATTAAATATAACAAACGGCACCAATTTCTATTTGCAAGGTTAAAAGGTTAGTGACTCGCAAAAAGTAAAACTGCGGCTTTTTAAGACTATTAAAAGAATTATTTAAGTTTGCAATGATAAAAATCAGGGAATGTAAAAAAGTTTGCTTGAAATAACTTTTTATATAATATTGTTAAAATCTGATCTCACTATAATTTTAATGTCTAAAAAAATTTAAATTGACAAATAATAATGTTTTTTTTTAATTTCTTGCAAATGTTTAAAGAGAATTTTAACAGGTCTTAAACACTTGTATGCTTGTAATTTCGTTTTGTAATTTTTATGTTATATTTTTTGCATAAAAAAGGTAACATTTGTCAAAATAACTTTTATTTTATTTTTATTTTGTACATTTTCTTTTTATTTTTTTATTAACGAGCATTGAATATATAAAATTTGTAATTAATCTTGTTTTATATAACTTAAAAACACATTTTTAGTAACTTTTTTGTCAATATGTGTGATCTCCAATTTGGACTTGTCTAATTAATTCTTCTCTAATAAAAACAATTGCATTTTTTTATCCAAATCTTTATTAAAAAAAAACTAAGAAACGATAAATAAAGTAATTTAGCACATAATGAATAGGCAAGGTAATGTGCAAGTTGAGAGATAATAAGGCTAAAAATTATTAAAAAATATGATCTAACTTTAGAAACCAAACTTGACATCTTAGAGCTCTTCAATTCCTTTTACCATTTTTCTGATCAAATTTTTTAAGGCTCTAAACATTTAAAATTTTTATAAGGATGTTAAGAAAAATAAGATGTATAAACAAAAAATATAAAATAAATTATTTATAGTTTAATAAAATATGAAAAAAATTATTTTCTCTATAAGAATTTACGAGGTCGCAAAAAATATTACTTTTGTCATTTCTTTATTTGTCACTTCGGGTGTGTTAGGCTCAGATAATAATTTAAACCGAAAAAAAATAATTGAAATATGGCTAATGTGTAGTAGATAGTGTTCTATTAAATTCATAAACCTCTTGTCTGAATTTTGTTGAATTGTGTATAAGGTGGCGTGACCACTGCCACTAACTTATGCTTCAACGACAGTATTTATTAATGAAGTTTACATAAGAAAATAAAAATATGTTTTATATTTTCACACAATGTTTTGTGTATTCAAAATTTAAATATGAATAGAAAATATGTAGCACACGAATGGAATTAGGGAATTCTAATATGTCCTTATATTAACATAATTTGAGAAAATCTAGAACATGGGGAAAAATAAATTTTATTTTGCCATTTTAAAACTCAAACCTGTCTAACCCATAGTGCCCTGCAAAATCCCTTGATTTGTGTGAAGATTACAAGTGCTAAAATGCCAATATATGACAATTATTTGGAAAAAACGGAATTTTACATTTTCTGCTTAAATCTATATTTGTTTGAATTACCATTATTATTATAATTTAATGCATACCTTGAACTGGTCCATTTTTACTAATTTCGGCCATAATATTCAGTTCCTGCATAAATAAGATTAGGTATAACAGGTTGACGAAAGTAAATGCTCACATAAAAAGTATAGCAACTGTTTTAAATAAATATCTATCTCCTTTTGATAGGTCTGATAACTTTTAGTGCTTGAATTGTGTGTTGTGTCCTACTTCTAAACTATAATTAAGCAAGCAGCGCTATGCCTATTTATTGCTTGGAAGAGTGACCGCCAAGATAATTCAAAAGCCGTCTACTCTTTTGAAAGCCTAGGCCGGCCTAAATCCTAATTATTTGGCAAACTCATACCATATCAAAAGTCTCGCTGGAGTCAAAAAAAGAAATAATCAACAGGATAGCCTTATCTCATATTTTTTCCGTTTTCCGATAAAGCCTTGGAGGGTAGTGAGACAAGTTTGGGTAAAACTTGTAAATTTTTAATCTTTAACTTACACATTACAGCGAGTTCATACGAAAAATCAAAAAATGCTAAAAGTGTCACTTCACATGCTTTATAGAAACTAAAAATTATAAATGTGCAAAAAAAAATTTGCAATGCAATATTTTATTTTTGCGAAAAAACAAAATATTTGTTTTTATAAAAATATTTTCGCCTGTGTCCTCCCAGTTTGATCTTATTGTTAAAGTGAAAGTTAATTTAATTATTAATAAAAAGAGCAAAATGGGCTTGAATAAAAAAAATGAGGAATATTTATAATTAATTGATATAAGCATGAAAATAAATGATGCAACGGGCGGCTAATTGTAAGTAAAAATTACATTTTTAACATAAAATTAAAACTTATGTTTAAATTTTTTTTTATATATTAATTTTTAATAAAGGCCCTTTGTGTAAAAATGATAAGGCCATGTCCTATTGTGTATATTTTTTAATTTGTTTATATGCCTAACTAATCAATATCGTCTATTTCCAATCAAGAAAGCGGTAATGGCACTTGCTCTTAGATAATAATGTTATATACCAACAAATTATACAAGCATTGTTTAAGATTGCTAAACTGTATATGTAAAACATAATCAAAGCAAAAGAAAATCTACATTAGGCCACGTGAGTGAGTTGTTTTTTTTGTAAAATTTAAAAAATTCTGAAAATTTAATTTTTTTCAAAATTTAAAAAAGAAAGTTTTTTATTTCAGAAAAAGTTTATGTGCATAAACTAAATTCGCTGACTTTTTAAAAATTTGCGTTTTTTACAAATTAGAATTTCTCAGTATTTTAAAAATTTCACGTAAAAACTCACAATGCACGTGCCCATATGTAATTTTGGAACGACGATTCTGATTTTTCCAACAAACAAAACATAATTCATAAATATACGAATTCTTAAAAAAAAAGAAATAAAAGACAAAATAGGACACGGCCTAAGGAAAAAACGAAGAAAGAAGAGAATGGTCATAGAATCAAAGGTATTTATAAGTTCTGCCGATGCGAAAACTAACATTATACATTTAATTCGAATATCAATCCGAAAAATAAAACGTATGGGCTAATATTTAAGAATATTAACATACCGTTCCTTTAACTTTATAAGGAGATGAAGTTTTATAGAGTTCCCCGTTAGCCTGATTTTGGCACCTTACTGTATTATTAAATTGCGGGCAAGTAACATTCTCGCTCGCTTTGTATGGCATGCAATCTTCAGATACGAACCTATGAAAAAGAAGCTGATTAGAAAAACTAAACTGTGATTTATTAAAAAAGTGAACTTGTTCCATGTCGGAAATAAGAATTGTAAGTTATTAAAGTCCAAAACGGGCTTTAAATCAAAACTCCGGGCATCAAAATCCAAGAGAATCGGCGTTACGATTAAATTATTTTTAAAAAATTCTACCTGGCAATGATTGCAGTGCTCTGATTAAAGAGGCTAGTCTGCAAATTTGTAATCACCTCACGCCCTAAACGGAGGGGGGGGGGGGGAGTTGGAGTGTTGCCAAAAAACATTGTAGCAAAGGATTATTCATTTAATAATGTTTTTAAGTCAAACGCTTAAAAAAAGTTAAATTACTTTAGGCGCTTTAAAAAGGCTATGATGCTAAACCTAAGTCATTTTTAAAATACGGCAGCACTAAAAAAAAGATATGGAAGTGCTTCGTACAATTAAAAAACATATTATATAAACAGTCAATTAAGGGCGCGTTCAGACTGTATTCGTTTTTACATATTTAAAAAATTTTAAAATTTGAGTATATATGTCAGCGCCCAAACGCAATATTCCGCCGGCGGAATATTGTCTGGACTTGACCTCAGCGTCCAAAGCTTATATTCCGCCGGCGGAATATAAATTGGCGTATAGTCAACGTCCAAAACGCATTTTCGCCGGCGGAATATTGTCTGGACTTTAGCTCAACGCCCAAAGCTTATATTCCGCCGGAAATTTTTTGCAAAATTTAAGGGACAAACAGTGAATTTATGTGATTAATTTTGAAATATTGATTATTAGACGTTTTTGATGTTTTATGCTTAGAATATGAAATGTTTAATGAATAGAGGTCATGTTGAATTTAAAATTAGGGTTAAGGGCTAGAATAGTGCTAAAAACTTAAAGATTTAAAGATTCATATTTGGACCGGTGTATTTAGAAGCGCTTTAACTGCACATTTGAAAGCGCTTAGATTTTTTATATACACTCAGAAGTGCGCTAATGTTATAAAAACCGCGCAATAATTAAGCGAAAGACTCTATAAAACGCCGAGGTATTTCTGTAATTTACCTGTGACTTTAAATGCACCAAGAATCCTAACTCGCAATAAAGATTCAAATGTAAGCAGGAAAAAACATACTAAGGTGCCTTAAAACGCGTAGGTGATTATGAGAGCACGCAAAAGACACATAAAATAGTGCAGAAAAATGAATTAGGACAGCGCACAGGTGTCGAACTTTTATGAGCACCAAAATAATAAAAAATTTACAACTTGATTTATACAAGCCTTAATTAACCCTTTGTTAATATTAGGGCATTCCTTGCCTAGCTGGCCCTTAAAAATGCGATATAGGAATTAATGGAAGGTTTATATTTTTAGGCCGCAAATCTGCTTATATTGTGATGATTTAGTGCTTTTACCGAACTGGTAGCCTTAACTAATAAAAAAAAGTTTTTATGTGGACTAAGTTAATTTACTAGAATCAAAAAAATGAGCTTTTATCATTTTATAATTTTATTTACCCCAAAGGATCAAATTTCCACACAAATGTATAATTTTAAATAGAGAAATTCAATAATAATTATAATCCTGCTCAAAAGCCCTCTTCACTTCGCGATTTATTTTTTTCTTAAAGGATTTGCCTACAATCACATTAGAGATTAGAGTCGAGAACCGGGTCCTGCCCCCGGCCCGCCAGGAAACAAGGGCTAAGACGGTTCAAAATTTATAACGGGCCAAACGCACTCGGCTTTAATTTAAAAATAGAAATTACGGGCCGAGATGGGCTAAAGTTTTGAATTTCATATGCTCTATTTGTTTATTAACAAGAACTAAAAACGATAAATTTATTTTCACGCGATAAATGGTTTAACTTTTATTCTCTATTTTTACTGGATTTTTAAAACAACACTTTTTTAGCTTGTAATTAAAAATTTTTGGGCCTTATTTTTGGATTGGAGCAGGCCTTAAATTTGAAAAAACAAATTTTGGTTCTAAATGCGCGCCTTTAAATACTCAGCGTCAAATTAATATCGTTAGGCTTTAATTTTAATGTAATTTATATTTTGCACGTTAGAGGTTTCGCTCAAGTTTAAGATACCTCAATTCTTAACAAAATAATTGGGGCGATCTAAAATTCAGGATTCGTGCTTTTGAGCCTTCATTGGTTCCCTTTAATAACCAAAAGTTTTTAGTTATGTGAATACGCGACTTTCAAATATTGGCTGGGAATCCAAAAAGATTGTCAAAATATACATATTAGATAAACTTTGAACTTGAAATTATATTGAGCCTACAATATCCAACCGTATTTCTTTATTTTTAAAATGTTTTAATTCTTAATTGGTACAAAATAGAAATATTGAAATTAAAAAATTTTAAGGAAGGTCTAAAGCCGGTTCGTTAACTGGACTAAAATTGGAGATATTTAAATTATAAACCTTCCATTAATTCCAATATCGCATTTTTAAGGGCCAGCTAGGCAGGGAATGCCCTAATATTAACAAAGGGTTAGAAAAGGCTTATATAAATCTTAAAAGTTGTAAATTTTTTATTATTTTGGTGCTTATAAAAGTTCGACACCTGTGCGCTGTCCTAATTCATTTTTCTGCACTATTTTATGTGTCTTTTGCGTGCTCTCATAATCACCTACGCGTTTTAAGGCACCTTAGTATGTTTTTTCCTGCTTACATTTGAATCTTTATTGCGAGTTAGGATTCTTGGTGCATTTAACACAGGTAAATTACAGAAATACCTCGGCGTTTTATAGAGTCTTTCGCTTTATTATTGCGCGGTTTTTATAACATTAGCGCACTTCTGATGGTATCTAACAAATCTAAGCGCTTTCAAATGTGCAGTTGAAGCGTTTCTAAATACACCGGTCCAAATATGAATCTTTAAATCTTTAAGTTTTTAGCACGATTTTAGCCCTTAACCCTAATTTTAAATGCAACATGACCTTTATTCATTAAACATTTCATATTCTAAGCATAAAAAATCAAAAACTTCTATTAATCAATATTTCAAAATTAATCCCATACAGTTCACTGTTTGTCCCTTAAATTTTGCAAAAAATTTCCGGCGGAATATAAGCTTTGGACGTTGAGCTCAAGTCCAGACAATATTCCGCCGGCGAAAATGCGTTTTGGTCGTTGACTATACGCCAATTTATATTCCGCCGGCGGAATATAAGCTTTGGACGCTGAGGTCAAGTCCAGACAATATTCCGCCGGCGGAATATTGCGTTTGGGCGCTGACACCAACCTGCCATCTTAAAAATTTTCAAATCCGTTTACCGTTTTTTCTAATCCAGTAAGTCGGCTATAAACATTGAAAATTTTAGAAAAAATGTGAAAAAAAAAACAAAAAAGATTTAAAAACAAAAATAAATTGAATTTTTTCCATATTTACAACAGCTGAATTGATAAATTAAGTTTGGACGCATATTCTGTATTATCTACATGCTGGTGTAAGAGCTTGATACCCTAAAAAATTTATTTCTCATTATTTGAGATCATAAATATAAGTTACAAGGGATTTTAATATAATCAAAAGATTCTTAATTTTTTTAGGGTATTCTCGAGGTTGCAAAATCTATTTGGTCAAAAAATGCCATTTTTTAGATATGGACGGATCTAAAGAGCCAAAGGCGGAAAAACTAAGAAAAACGGTTAATATATATGAGATAAGGCAGGATGCATGCTTTTATGTTTACATAAACTTATTTTTCTGACATTCATATTTGTTGATCTGTGTAAATTATTCTAACCGTGAAAATTTAACATTGGACTATTATTTTTTTTAGATAAATTCCAAAACTTTTAAAAATTTATTTTTTGGATGAAGTTTGAACGCGCCCTAAAAAAACAAATTCAAGTATCCGGAAAAAGAAAAAAAAATTTAAATTTAAATGGAAAATAAATTATTTCTTATAACACTTATCAACAAATATCATTGTCAAAAATAATAAGTGTATGAAAACATAAAGCATACATTCCTATGATAATTTTATCTCATATAAATTTTACGTTTTTCGTAGTTTCCGCCTTCGGCTCCATAGATCAATCCATATTGAAAAAATGGCCTTTTTTGACCAAAAGGACACATTTTGCGACCTCGAGTGTACGCGAAAAAGAAAAAATTCAGGAATCTTTTTTTTATGTAAAAATCTCTTATATCTTAAATTTATCAATTGAGAAATAAAATCTTTTATCAAGCTTTTACATCAGAATTTAGATAATTCAGAATATTTTGCGTCCAAACTTAAATACAGGCACAATATATTATTGGTTTTAAATAAAAATATTATTTGAAGTTTGAATTTAATTAGCTTTTGTAAATATGCAAAAAAAATTTAATTTATTTTTTTTGAATCAGTTTTTTTTACTTTTTTTTTAAATATTCAACGTAGCTGACTTACTAAGTGATTAGAAAAAACGGTGATGGTAGGTATAATCTCTGTAGTTAGTTCATAACTCTTAAAAATTTGTTGAACTGTGTAATAAATATACCCATTCTTGTGAGCGAAACGCCAAGCTTGATCAACAGTTCCACCTCTGCAAGCGTCAGAATTTTTTTTCATGCATGACAGCATGTATTGCGGAGACAGTCGAGTCCTTCCCTCTCGTAAATTTACAATACCCAGACGGTCACCTAGCACATCTGTAATAGTAAAATTATCACTACTCATATTTGAGGACAAACCAAAAAATATATTTTATTATTTAAAAAAAAATCAGGTGGAAGGATTGCATATCAGCTTTTGTCAAAAAAATTTAGTGACTTCTCATCATTTTATAAGAATTTTTTGGCATAAAAGGTAAACCTCTTATAACAATTGCACAAAAAACAATTACATTCAAAATTCAAAAAAAAACACCAAAAATAATAATTTAAGCGTTATTCTGCTTAATAATTTTTAAAAAATTAAAATACCCTTGACCACTAAATTTTTTGCCAAAAAAATTTCTCAGTTGGTCTGCAACCAAATTTTAAGGTGCCGCCCTAATTTTATCAGTACTGTAAGTAGGCATTCAGTAACAGTATAAATCTGAATAATTTTTAAAATGAAAGTTACAGTCAGCGTCTCCTACTCCCAATATTCCAATGACGAGCTACCCCCCATGGGTAAAAAATATACACCGGGGTAACAATCCCCCCCCCCCATTGTTTTCTTAATTATAAGGTGCTCTTTTTTTTATCAACTGACAATAAATAAAGAAAATATTTATTTAATAAAAAAACATCCGAGGCGCTTAGTGCCTCGGGTGTGCTCGCCTCCGGCGCGCTTTGCGCGCCTTCGGCTCGGCCGCGGACCGCTTCGCGGCCCGCGGTTTGCGCCGCTGCGCGGCGCGTTGGCTCGTCTTCGGCGCGCTCCGCGCGCCTTGACTCGCTCGTCCAGACCCCGCAATTCGTGCGGAGGCGCTTCGCGCCCCGAATGTTTGCTTATATAAACCCGGGAATGTGTCTAGGGTGGGCACATTATAGTCGCGGGGCGCTTCGCGCCCCCGGTAGGCTTGGTTAAAGCCTAGGATGTGGAAGCCGAACATATTAAACCCCTAAATTGTGTCTAAGGACTAATATAGACACGGGCGCGCCCAGGGAGTAGGCCTCGCAGATTCTGAAGCAGCTTATACCGCTGAGAACTATAATGACCTGCACCCTGTATCTATGCTAATGTATAGTATTGACCGTGGGAAATCAAAAGAGCCTGAAATTTAAGTATATATAAAACATTGATAGAGGGGCAGAGGTTTTTAAGCATGAGTACGCCGGTACTCAAAACATAACATTGAAAATGTTCCCCCTTACCAATTTATCCTAGATTAGTATTAGCGGGTCTAACTGCAAAGCTATAGAGGAGAGAAAAAAGAATACGATGTGTTGGTAAAATGGGGTAAATGTCCCAGGGGGAAAGGGGCGAGCGAACTCATATTGTGATTTGGGTAGAAATATAAAGGCAAAAAGCGAAATGTAGAATTTGACCGAGCAAATTTGTCACTAGTTATAACACTTAAAGTAAAAATGGGGCATCATTAAAATTTGTATAAATAACAATGTTAAAAAATGCCCGTTAATTATTAAGAAATTTTATTAGCAAGGGTTTTTTTTAATTTTTTTACAACTGTTGTTAAAAAGTGAATTTTTTATGGCATAAGAGACCTCTCTTATGTTTCAAAAACTGAAAAAAGGATATTTTATTACATAAAAACAAGTACACGGATTTGTCAATTAACGGCCGAACACGCACAACGGGTAAAAAAATAGGTAATATACATTTTACACCGGACCGGCCGTCGGAAAACCAACCGAGAATGAGAACAATTTTTTGTGCTAAAAATAAAAAAAAACAATGTTTAGCAATAGAACACTAGACTCTTAATTTACAATTAATTAACATTGAATTATTATTTTTAACATTGTGTTAACAATACGGAGACAAGTAAGTGCATTGGAGACTAAAATTAGGGTCACAAGGAAAGGCAGTATGAAATAGGACCAAAAAATCGATAATAATGGGGTTTGTTATTTTTTCGGCCCAATATTATTTTTTTAATTTTTTTTATTTATCAAAAAATGACGTCATCGGCCAAACTCACTTTTGTATGGGAAAAAGCGCAAATTTGTTTGGGGTTAATTAAAGGGGAAGAAAAAAGTGAAATCAATTTCTTTATAGGATTCCGCATAAGCTAGTATAAAAAAATGTAAAAAAACAGGTAAAAAAAATTTACCTGGCAGGTAAAAGAACGGATAGCAAAAAAACAAAAACGTTGACTCCCATTTTTTACACCGAAATTTTTATTGGATTATACCAATGTATTTTAACTGACGAAAGTGCAAAAGAAAAATATGGTAAAAAAAAAAGTTTTTTTTTGCCCTTATATGGATATGAGTTTGTATGACCCTATCACCTTAACATTAGAGGGGAATTTATGTAAGTTATAAGTACAATACGTGGGCTACCTCTATAAACCCCGAAAAGAGAGAATATGAAAGCGAAATTATTCTAAATTCCTTAAAAATGCACTTTTCTAGCAGGACACCTGTCAAACATGAAGGTATCATAAAAAAATTTACATCAAATTGGAGACCAAGGTGAGCATAATTTATCGGATAAACATTAAACTCCTATAACAGTTTCTTACCCAAAATTTTAAAAGACTTCCATTTAAAGCGGCCAAATTTTCCATATTTTGGCATGTTAGAGAAGTGACCGGATATTGAATTTTAGTAAGGTTAATATATTTGTAGTGACCCGTTAAAATAGCTGTTTCAATTTTCTAAGGGGTAAATAGAACAAAAGTTAGAATTTTGACCTTAAAGTAAAATTGTCCTTATATGGTATATTATATAAAAAAAATTATTTTAAAAAATAGATGTCCTTTATTTCTCCAATCTCACGAGCAAGTTGTGATTTTGTAAAAACACTTCAAAAAGAGAGCAAATTTTTTTAGGCATTGATTTAAGACACCTGTTACATTTTTCAACTCCCAAGAAGGGCTCTATCAAAAAAAGCACAAAAAACTAGCCTTAAAATTGGGGTTCTAAAACGTAGGCGGTAGACTAAGTAGCCCTAAACAAGCTTGGGAAACTTATTTTTCGAGTTTTTTGTCATTTTTCGGCTACCGTCCTTAACAACATTTTCAATGTTAATGAAAATGCATTTTTCATTTCGCCTCGCATATCTTTTCGCCCCGGTTTCCCCTACCAATATTATAGTTTTAACCTGCGACGGAGATGATCCAAGAAGACGAACAGTTTAATTGATCTCTAATCGGGTTAATATAAATTGGCCAATTTTCCCGGGCATCAAAAGTTTCAAGAAGGTTATAGGGAAGTATGTTGGTTATGGCAGTAAAGTTCTCGATCGTTTCAGGTTTACGCGTACCAAGTTTTTTGCGCAGCCCAAATCGGAGACTCATGCCCCAAAAGGAGCTAATGTTGGATGCTGTCCATCTATTGATTTAGCGTGAGATTGAGGTTATTAAAATATAGTGTATCGAAAAAAAAAGAATTTTAGTTGTCACTGTAAATTAATCACCGATTGTATAACAGGAATAATTTAAACTTAGTTGTTATCTTTTGGCGTTAATTTGAGGTGAGCTTTCAACTCCTCATTGAAATCGTATTTAGCCAATTTTATTTAATTTTAATTTGGTAATTTAATTTGCTTTTTTAAGACTCATATTTACTTAAATTGCAATAAGTTACAATTACATATTCACTCATATTCCTCAAAATGGGTGAGCTAACTCTTAGGGGCGTTATAATAAAAATTTCTGCTCTAGACAAAATACTTTTGTATTTGGCATTTTATTTAAAATTTTTATAAATTAACTTGATTGAAGAGTCATCATTAATTTCCCGCATTCTCTGGACGTCGATTAGGCAGGTTTTCTGAGTGCAACGCATGCCGTCAGCTTCACATGAACTAAAATTTAGTTATTATTTATGTATTTCTTGAATTAAAGAGGGCCTAAGATTAAAATTAATAAATTACCATTTATTGCAGTTCTGACGAGTTTTCTCTCCAAGACACAGTTCTTGACCATTGATTACGCAATTATCTAAAAAGTTTATTTTGTTTTCAGAGATTAGTGGTTTATTACATAACTTATATCATGTCCCTTCAAAAGTACGCCCGTCAGACAGCAAATATAATTCCTAAAAATAATTGTACTTGAAGGCCTCAGATTTAGAGATATTCACCTAGAATCATATGAAACGTTCAGAAAGATGAATCCATCGAACCTAAATTAAGTCGTGAACGCCGGACAACAATTTAATTTTTGGGTCAGATGTAGAGTTTTGTAAAAAGGGAAAATATTTTCAGTAGAATCAATGTTTAAGATCGTGCCCTTTGTACAAAGAATATTCCGCATATCAAATTTTTCATGCTGTTAAACTAAATTTTTTAATTAAAATTTAAAATTAGTGAAAGAGGTTAAGACCGCCATAATGTTTAAGAGCAATGTAGAGCAAAAGCTTCGAGCCAATGATCTTTCCAAATACCACAAAATGACAAATATTGACATTCGTAAGTTAGAGGTACAATAATGATTTGACTTCCTAAATTACGTATGAAAGACCTGATAAAACACCTCTGATATAAAACTTTCTAAACTTTTTAACCAAAATACAAAAAGCTTGCAATTATTAAACTTTGAAGGATATATATTACAGACTTTGTTAAATGGGAGGCATGTTCATATATATGTGGACATAGGTTTTATGACTCGCAATGCAAACATTATAAGTACTGTTAGTTTTAGCTGCAGTTATAATTTTAGACTCTGCATTCTCGGCCAAAATGGAGGATCCTTAGGGAATTGTCTTTAAAAACGTTTTCGGGTAAGTTATTTGCTATAACGCTGCGTTTTTAGGAGTCACAAATATACTGGAGCTCGTGGTGGTAGCGAAGTCAAGTTATAAATGTATATTTAATACGGATTTTTGTCAAAGTTTCGGAGGAGATGTTGCTATTTTTTATAAACCTTATTCCAACAGCGTGAAAGTCGTTTCCCGTTATCAGATTAACCAAGCATTAGTTAGTTACTTATTTTTTTTTGTCAAAATTTCCTTTAAATATAGCATCATCATCTTGATACCATTTTTAGTCTATTGCACCTTCTTATAAGCTATATCGGTATAATACTCGGTGATTTATTTTTTTCTCATCATCACTTTTTGACTGTGATCCTTCTTAACTATTGATTAATAAAGATGATAACTAATATTCAGGCTCACTGCAAAGCTTATATGAACTAAAGTAACTTACAACGGTCTTTTGTAAATCTTAAACATTCTAAATCACGGATTTGAAAATTAAAGGCACTAAACTAGGCTAAGAATTTAAAAAGGGCAAAGATTTAGTGTCTAAAGGGATTGTAGGGCAGAAATTTGTTCATAGATTTTCGTGCCAAGCCAGGGACCAACTTGGTAAAATTAAATATGGTCTGAATCCTTAAAATTCCAACTCAATTGTACATATTAGATTGATGTGAAATTATTATTTATTAACTAATCAAATCAGATATTTAAAAATGTCGAGAAAAAAAGGCGGGCGTTTTGATTGTAAATAAAGCTGTGCCATATTTAATAAGCTGCCTAGCAGTGCCAAATTTAGCTGTCGACGGTGGGTCAACTTTCAATGAAGCTATTTGGGGAAACTTATGATATTTTTCAAAAAACACTTAAATCAAACCTCTCAATAATATTTTTCATAAAACCTCCATGTATTATCGTATGTGTAGTTGAGGTTAGAACACTACCAAAATAATAAAAATAAATTGGTTCAACCAAATTTATCAATAATTTGTCTATTTTTTTAATAACGGAAGGAATACGGATTATGATAACCTTGTCCTTTATTTTTATTTTACCCATGTAATTATTTTGATTGCGATAAGAGTTTGACACTTAATGCCTTGTGACAAATTCACATGAATAAAATTCAAGAATAATGTATTTTGTATAAACGGGCATATTAAGTATTTGAAATTTTTTATAAGACACTAGACATGATACCAATATAAAATCCTTCATAAGACCATCTATTACTGCAGTAAAAATTTAAAAGTTTATTGAGAAAAAAGACAGGCATTTTAAGGTGTCACAAAAATATTATTATAAAATGGTTAAAAAATGAGATTCAATCATCACAGAATGGATAGGATAAAATTGCGGTAAATCATTAAATAGGCTAAGTTGTCGCCAGGAGGGCTGAGAACCAGAAATTTACATCACAGGAAGAATATGGATAGGAAGGGATAATGTTGGAATAATATTAATAACACAAACTAGGGTAATGAATGACAGTAGTAGTAATAAATGGTCACCTCGAGGGCATCGGTTATAGCCGCTGTTGCCAATCGCCTTACCGGCGGGAATCATATCGACTGAGGCTTTAGGGATGCTTGGAACATCCGCCGGTGACTTGCCCGAGTCAACGTTCAGTAATTGATGGCGTTGATCGACTATCGGAAGGGTCGGGTAGTATGATCCAGGGCAGACCTGGTTGTAATCCGGGCAACAATCACGGGCATCGTGGCAAAAGGTGTCACAGTAACAAAGGGTCCCGTATATTGGTCGACTGCATCTATCGTTCCGGTTGATGCAACACGAGGCGTTAGATCTACCGTTTGGGGACCATGCCGCGGCAAGACCGCAGAATGGACCTCGGAGGTCGGCATTTAGGGTGTCTTGATAGTCAAATGAATCTTGCAGACTATTCAAATTATTAGTTTTGTTGTCAATGGAAGCATCGTTACCCATGTATATTTGATAAGCGGCCACTGGCGAGTGTTTTGGTATTTGATTAGTGTAAACGTTTGATTTACGTTTGGCTTTTGTCAGCTGCCCAAACAAGTTGCCGCCGCCAGACTGTTCGTTCTGGTTTATTACTTCAACATCAATCTTATTGGGTGTGTCTACGTTACGGGGCGAGTTAACGATATCATATCTATTGTAAGTTCTCGACGGTACCAAAATTAGGCCCCTTTTAGACCTGTTACCAAAGGGATTGTTGGTTTGGCTCCCATTTACAGCTGAGTTTTGATGAATGTTTAAAGTAGGGGAAACCTTTTTGACACTATCATCACCATTAGCAATCTCAGTATTTAATTTTTCGCCCTCAAGGTGCCCTGGATGAACAAATATTGTCCCGTTTTGCAATAATGTGCAAACTATAATTTCAACCATGGCAGCTGCTATATAAATTTGAATTTTATAACCCATTTCAGTTTTGCTTTATAGGATTTTAAATTTCAATAGAGATGAGTTTTGGCGAAAGTGTTACAATGTTTTTATATATGTTAAAATTGCTCCCTCCTTAATTGATTCTCAAATATATTTGACCTATTTTTATTTATTTGTGAGTGCCCGTCTGTCTACCTATCTAATCAGGCGTGTTTATTAAGTCCCCTTTTCTAGAAATATTAGCAGTGTAACAACGTGTGTCTCCGTTTTTCTTGAAATTCCAGAGTGAGTTTTGTTGCCTGCAACGGGCGTATAAGTAATTAATACAAAGGCTAAATTAAATCACTCTTTAGAATCGATTAAGACATAAAACAGATTGCATGCAGTATCTGGAACCAATAGTGCCGTAACCCTCTAAACTGGTGACATATTTGTTGTTATGGAATATGATAAGATGCGAATATTTGATTAAAACTTGCATATAGGATATAAAATAAAATATTTAATCATTTTCAATTTTATTTTGGGAACGAAGGCCAGACTTAAACGGCTTAATTTTAAAAAGCACGGCTAAAAAGTGTCTCTTGTGTAGGAAGAAAAAAATAATAATAAAGGATTATCGACAAATATCTTTTAATGCCATTTCCATAATGTATCTTTTTCAAAAAAATTTCTCTAAATAAAAAGCTTATAACCGCTGGAAAATCTATAGGTGCATTGATATTGGTATAAAAAAAATTTAACAGGTAAACAAATTTTAACTTATCTTAAACTATGCAAGTACTTTAAAGAAATATTCAAAAATCTTATGGTTTTATAAATACAGCGAGTGGTTGAGATAAAACTGATTCGGAAAACAATCCAATAAAAATAACAGGTGAGTAGCTTCATTTTAGTAATCGATGAAAAATCTGTCAGTTATAGTAGATTAATCCACCAAGTTGGCCGAAATATTATAAATACTTGGGCTTAAATTAAATTGATGATTTGAATTTTATATGGCTCTTTAGTGCGACAAAATACAAAAAAATGCAGTTATTTGGCAAGCTTAAGGTGCGTTTGGCGCGCACCAACTAGGCGAATAGACGCATAGCTATATATAGATAATTTTTTAATGATTGCACTAATGGGAAAAGTTTAGTTTATAGTAGTGTTCTCATCGGGCCAAATTTTTACCCGGCCCCCCGAAAATTTTTTATGTGTGGCCCGGCCCGAAACCAAAATTTTTATTTTCGGCCCGGCCCAGCCCGATGTTTTTTTTAAAGGCCCGGTCCGGCCCGAATCTATAAATATGGGCCCGTAACATTTTTGTGAATACTATAAACAATCAAACATCAAATACATCTTTATTGCTATTATTTATATTAAATGTGTCATTTGATTTATAACAATCATTTAAAAAAAGTAAATAATCCAGTTTTTCCTGGCCTAAACGGTTTCTTCTTTTGGTAAATATCTGACCGGCTGTCGAAAATGTACGTTCTGCAGTGCAGGAGCTTGCTGGAGTGGCAAAGATTTTGTTTGCGTAACTATTTAATGTGGGCAAGAGTAATTTATTATTATCCCACCATTGTAAAAGATTTTGATCATTTACGTCCTGCGGTGGTAGATTTAAATAGGTTGCTAATTCGTCTTTTGTCCTAACATCATCATCTTCCCACCTGCCCCCTTCGTAGGAAGAAAAGTTTACATTTGTCAAATAAAGTGGTGTTAAAGGTTAAGGGTTAGTGTTAGATTAAGTTAGGGTCAGTGTTAATGTTAAGATTAGTTTTCATTGCAAGGTTCAGGCTTAAAAAGTTTAATGCGTTTTGTTATAACCAGCAATTTTTTTCATAACTGTCATATTTGAACTTTTGAGGGCAAATATACCCAAAACTAAATAAAACCGGAGATTTACAATAAGGATTTGCGCTAAGCGCTTAAAATATGGCCATATTACGAAAATTTTTGGCCCGGCCCGAGTCCAAAAGTAAATAATAAGGCCCGGCCCGCCCGACTAAAATTTTCTATTTAGGCCCGGCCCGGCATTTCGGACCGGGCGGGCCCGGGCCGAACGGGCTTTCGGGTCCCGACTGAGAACACTAGTTATAAGTTATATAAAGTACAAAATATTTATTTTTACATTATTAACGAATGTATTGCGTTCGTATACAAATGATGTTAGAAGGCAGGTTTAGGACCCATATTGAGGGTAGCCTCACTTAACGGGCAGCATAGAAAAATAAATCGTTAGTATTGCTTATATTAAATAGCAAGCTAAAATAATTTTTTCTCAGACATGTAAACTGATTTAGAGAAGGAGTGCTATCTTCTAAACCACAATGCCAAAGTTTGAACTATTCAGAAAAATCAATTTATTTCATTGTTTCCGCAAAAACATTTTCAAATAGTTTATGGTCCCAAGTGTTCGCGTAAGGCCGGCGGTTAAATATTGGCTACAGAGAGTAAGAGCGTTGGCTTATTAGATTTTAATAATTGCAAAACTTAATTTTCGGCTAAAATTTGATAAATTTTTACTAAGACAAATATAATTTACGGGTAAAATTTTACGAAAAGAATATAACTAATCTACAATTTTTATTAAATATTAGCGCTTTTACCTTCTAATTCTGCTAAATTACAACACTGCACGAGAAGTCATGTAAGTTTGGATGCAATTAAAGCCAATAAAAATAACTTAATTAATTTCGACATGTTACGGCTTAGTTAAAGGTTTTAAAATAACGTTAAATAATTTTTTTTTATTAATTTAGCTAAATTACGGATAATTTTGTCTGTCAATTGTTAAGATATTCAAAAGAGTTAATAATTTATTCTTCATATATATTTAAAAAAAATGATATAATTATAAAAATGTTTTAACATTAGAGTGAGGAGCTTCATTATTGTTTTTTTAAACGATATAAAGATTCAAACATTAAAATTATAAATAATTTGTAAAGGTTATTTCAAGAATGCGCTTTTTTTATTGGCCTCCTACTAGGTACAAAAACAACTTTTTTATATTATAATGGATAAAAAAACCATTAAAACATCTTCATAGAACATTTATGCACCTATGGAGATTTTTTTTAATTCTTCGGTTAAACGTCTATTTTCTTCAGCATAATCTACAGGCTTGGCTTGCATGCAAGTAACTTTGAGGCGTGTTTCATCCTAATAAACGTATAATTATCAAGAGAAATAGATTGTAAAATTGTAAAAACATCCTAAAAAATGTTAAAGTAAAAATCCTAATAATTTACAAATTTAATACATTGAACGTTTCTATCCGAGCTTTAAGTTTAAACAGAAATGTTTTCAGCGTGGCTTCTTGAAAAACATCGTCGAAAGCCGCGGGATTCTAAATAGAAACATTGAAATTAAAGTTTTTTTTTGAAATATTTTTTTCTAAAAGAATGAGTTTTTAGCAAAATGTATAAAATATGTCTAATCAATTAAAAATTAATACATCAATTTTAAGTTGGCCCAATTGGTCAGCTGATATTCCCAATATACATTCAGCACTTTCTTGAAAAGCTGTAATCCAATGACTGGAGGAAAAATCAGCAATGTTAATCTAAACAAATAAAAAATACTATATAGAAAAAACTAATCAATAGATTAACAGAGTCTCAATAATGTTTTGTAAATATTTAATTTTTTTTCTATAATAGTAACAAATACAAGTTTTTTTTATAAAAATAAATTTTTAACTCCTAAAAGTTAAATGTATAATAAACTGAAAGGAAAATAAAATGCAAAGCATATAACGTAAAACAATTAGCTTAAAAATATATGTCATATAAATCAATTGATATTTAATAAACGTAAAAAAATAATAATTACGAATGCCGTTAAAAATATTTTAACCGTATATATAAATTCAAATTATAAAGGGATGCATATTTATGGGAATTTAAAATTTATTATATACTGAGAGTAAAAATCGCCATTTATATGTATCAAAATCTTTTCCGCATTTTTCGCAACGGTATCGGCCATTGTTCATATCGATGATTTTTTTGTTGCATTCAGGTTGAGGGCAAGCCTGTTTTAAAATATTAATAGTCAATATAAGTTAATAAATTCGTTTTTATACGTCAATTATATTCTTGCAATGCAATCTAGAAATTTATAAGTTAGGCGAGAATGCGATCAAATATATCACAATTTGTATCACACTAAAAAGTCATAGAGGTGTTGCTCATGCCACCTGTAAGGTTAAATTATATATATAAAGAAAGTATTTTTTGTAACAAAATATGAATTCTGCTTTTTATTTTGCCATGTGTTAAAATGGTATCAGTAGGCGATAGGCATATGTAACAAGATGAATACTTGATATAAGCAGTTTTCCTTTTTAAAGTAAACGATGCTACAAACGCAACTAAAATAGTCTGCCTTATCATTCATTCCTAAATTCTCATCCTTGATTTGATACAGATACTTGTAGGGAGTGTTAACTTGAATTTAAAATTTATATATGTTATAACAAAGAATAAGGAAATAACAAATATTAAACATATAGATAATTTAAATTTTTGCAAAAAATTTGGTTTAAAAATTAAATGGTATTTATCTTTAATTTAATCATGCAGATGTTTCCTAAATAAAATTTAATTCAAACACTTGAATATGCCTAAAGAAATTCTTAAAAATTTGGAAGAATAAATAGTATTACAATCGCCCATGCCATTCACGCCAGAAGTACCACCTTCCATTTGGGAGATATTGACAAGTCGTGTTTTTGCTTCATCACCTTGCGATATGGCCCAATTCTTTAAGAGTTTAGCTTCAGGAACAAGACTATAATCGGGATTTAGTACGTATGTGCTTGACATGGATATATTCAAGTATTTCCCATTAAACTCCGATATCCTGGCCAGTTTGATGGCCATTATATCGTTTTGGAGGGTTGAAGAGTTAAGGGCAAATGTTTCGGCATCATTAGCCCAAAGGACAACCTGAATGCTGTAGCCTGATTGATCCATAATTGTGAGAGTGCGCTTATGAACTTCCTTGTTTGCTGCACGGCTCACAATGGTTTGTATTTCAGACACATCAATTATTACACCGAGAACATCTAAAGCAATAAGCAAAAAATTTGTCTATTGAAACTTTAGAAACAAAATAACATCACTTGCTCAAATTTATAATAAAAATATTGTTAAAAGTTATATTGTGATATATTATTTTAATTGCTTAGCCATATAACTCACTTAAAAAAACAGTCTCCCATAAAATATTTAATTGACCTATCAGCTTAATTTTATTCATTAATAATATTATCAAAAAACTTTAAATGCTAATGTAAAATATTATATATACTTTAAATGCTAAATATTTGCCATTTTGAAAATAGCATTAGATATAAAAGTTAAATTTTATCTGTAACAATCACCTATAAAAATTAAGGTTTTATTGATTTGAAAATAATTCTATAATTTAATCAAGTATTGAAATAAATTTAAATAATAATATTATATGTTGAAAATGCTAGATTCAAATAATTTTTTGATAGACATAAGTCAGAACATAATTTAGGATAGAAAAGCTAGAATAATTTTAATTATAATTACCCAAATTTTGGTCTTTTTCCATTCCCACTATTTGTTTGATTGGTACAAATAGATATTTAGTATTAGGAACATCCATGGTATCATCACAAGGAATTATAGAAGATTCTGAATGAAAACTTATTTCATAATCATTATTTATGGCAGTAAAATTTCGATTTGCTGCTTTTAATGTTGCTTTGGTAATGTAATAAACCTGGAATTTGATAGAACAACATTAGAAAAATATTAATTTTCAGTATTCATAATGATGTTTTAACAATTACTATTTAGTTAAAAAATAGCTATAAAAATGTAGTCTTACTAATAAGTAAAATAGAAAATAACAAAAAAGTTAACAAATTTAAATCATCAATTACTATAATTTACTTTTCCAGATTCAATAATGTTGTAGAATTTATCACATTGATCATTAAAAAATGTGCCTCTTATTTCACCACTGTCATCTAACATGTCAACTGAAAATAGCTTTCCTTCACCCCTTGAATTGCTCCAAGTTTTAATATTTGTTTTATTTGTTACCCTGGCTTTAATGACCCATCTAAATATATTTTTAATTAAAATTAAATTGTAATTTTAAAATACAATAATAACAATAAAAACTTTTACATTTGCTCAAATTAATTATATCATATATCATTAAATAATTAGGGCACATTCAGACTTCATTTATTTTAAATAAAATATTGTTTAAGGGTAAGGATTTCTGTGAGTCTTGTTGAATGATTATTGGCTGTGTTTATATATATTTAGATAAAATTTGTCAAAATTTCTAAATATACTAAAAGCAATTAATCATATTAAAAAATATTGAAAGAAGAATGGTTAATGATATTTAATATAGAACTCAAATTTTAAATTTTCTGGAAATGAATAAAGCCTGAACACACCCTTATAACCAAAGATTAATTAAAATCATCATTAAAAAAATTTACTTTTATAAAAGAATTTTAAATAGCCAAACCTGTTTTGATATGGGGTAAGGCTAGCAATTGGATTTATAGGCCCAATGTTTGCTTTATCTTTATGAGGTGTATGCCCTTGATATAAAATTTAAGTTTAAAAAAAACAAATTTAGACATAAATTTTCAAATACCTTTTCCAATAGGTGCATTGGAGGTGGGTCCAGTAGTGGTTTGAACATTATGCTTATATGGCTCTGGAGTCCCAATTTTTTGACATTTGCTTCCTGATGTTAAAATTGTAAGTTCAAGAACCACTAAAATACGTCTATGATTTATAAACATTAGCTTAAATACTTATCCTCATTAATAATGTTAACAACATGCTTGTCAATCCGTATAATAGTGTTAGTCTCTAATTGACCAGAAGTGATTAAGCTATTTAGTTGAGTAGCTAATAAGACAGATGTGGTACATTTTTTGCCATCAGATAAAAGTAAACGAAATCTGTCATCCTCAGGGGTTGCTCCAGAAATTTTTTTTACTCCTAACAATTGAATTACTGGTTTTCCTGGATCATCGTTAGTGAATAGACTCTATGACATGAATATTGAAAAAAAATTTACTTGGATGGCGTTTAAAGTCAAACTCATATTTGCGCGCGGATGATTATGAATTTATTTTTGAACTAGTGCATTCATTTTTTGAGTGTCTTTTTAAATTTTTATAATAACATTGATTGCTATTTAAAAATTAAATAATATTACAAAAAGGTAAAAACAATTGTTGGGCAAAGCAGATAAATAAATATATTGTGAATATTATTTTAATATATTTACATAGAAATATAAATAATACATATTCACGTAAAATACTTAAACTAAAACGCTTTTAATATTTTGGGTTTTATTAATGCATTTTTAACATCTTAATTAATTTAATTTTTTTAGACCAATTGCATATAAATAGCCAGCCATTCGTATAAAAATTATTTATTAAGTTAATGTAATAAGCCCATAAATTTTTTCATACATTTTTTCTGGGCGAGTAGTTACTTTTGTCAAATTAAAAAACTTTTTTCATTAAAATCTTAAAGCGCAAAAGTTATAAAATTATAGCCTCTATGTTTTTTAGAATGTTTTATGCATATTATTTTAATATTTAGAACATTAAAACTTTCTACGATACAAAAGGTTATTTATTAAAATATGCTACCTACGACCACACATTTTATGTCGCAATAGATATTAAATATGTATTTCCATAAATCATTTCTTTTAAAACACGAGAAATAAACATTATAAAATAGAATTTATTTCTTGCTATTATATACCCTATATTATAATTTTTATAGAGAAAATTTAATAACATAAATATACATAAAAACTCTTTTTGTACCTATTAAAAATGAGTATTTAGTAAGAGCGCCAAAAAAACTAAGTTATATTTCCAATTTTAAATGACTTTATTATTTTAACATTGAAGTTGACCATGAAAATACTCTTTTTTATTAAACATATTTGTAGACCTAGTATTTTAATTATTTTTTATTTTATGTAATGATATATGTCACAAAAATGTGAACTATATGGCTTCTTTTTAATATTAAATTATTAAAAATATGGTAATTCCCCACTAAAGTTGAAGACTATTAAAATAGCCTGAATTTTTTATGCTTGACATTTATAACATCGCACATTAGTATAAACTTTAACTTCGTATCTCGATCATATATCTTGCTTGGCTTATCGTGAGGGAAAAAACCCAAGGCCAGTTCCCCCTTTGCTAAATGATCATGTGAAAAATTAAAATGTTATAACAAATAATCCTATATGACAATTGTTACGTAAAGGATTTGCTAATCGATCAATTTTTATGCATGTAAAACTTAAGAGGTCCATACGGACCCCGGCACTTTAAATTCTAAATATCTTCAATTATAAATTATTGCATTTTTGACTTTTTTGTTAAATATATAATGAACAAAAGTAGTAATTCTTATAACAAAATTTCTATTGGGGTCCGTATGGACCTCACACTCTCAATTTCATTGTTGAAAATCATGATATTACCTCAATGTATAAAAATATTGCAACCTTATTTTCGAGGTATATTTTTAAATAGTTTTATATATTAAGTAAATAATATGTTTGCATTGTATAATAATGATAAGAACTATTTATTTTTTTTATAAAATATCTCATTTTAAAGGTAAATTATAGCCAAAAATAATTTTTTATTTTTAAATTTTTTTCTTCACAAATCCTTCTAAAAATGTACTACTAGACCTAAAAACATTATTTGATCAATAATATTTATACTATCAAATGATTTACAAGATTAACCTAATGAAATATAGAAAAATAAATAATTTCCATTTTTTAAATTTTTTTACTTTGTGTTAAATAAAATTTTCGTACATTAGGGCACGTTCAAGGTGAGTTTTAATTTTCGTAAAATTTTCAAAATTTTGAAAAAAAATATTTTATAATAAAACGTAAATTTTTAAAAAGTTGCCAAATTTAATATATGTACATAAAATGGTTTTTCTGAAATAAAAAATTTTTGAAAAAATTTTGAAAAAAAATAAATTTTTAAAATTTTCAGAATTTTTAAAATTTTACGAAAATAAAAACTCACTTTGCACGTGCCCTTAATAACAACTTAAGTTTGTAATTAAATAGCACGTAAAATATTTAAAAAAAATAAAGTTCTTAGCTATTAAACTCTTGAAGTTATAGAAGTTTAAAATTGGGGTATGTATGGACCCCCTTATAGCATTCGCGTTAAAAATTTCTCACCCTACCATTCGCGGGTTAAAGGACACGTTAATCAATCTAGTTACATGTGCGCTTATTCAAATATTTATGTCAGAAACAAGATTATTATGAAAACATAAAAGACATCCCCATGATGGCCTAATCTCATATATGTTTTTCGTTTTTCTTATTTTCTTCCGTCTTTGGCTCCTTAGATCCGTCTAAAAAAATGGCCTTTTTTGACCAAATTGACAGATCTAAATATACCCTATAAAGAAAAAATTTAATAATCTTTTTTGCAATCACAAATAATGGAATTTTTTTTTATTTATATATCAAGCTCTAACATCGGCATTTAGATAATACAAAATATTTCGCGCCCAAACTTAAATACGACACGATATATTATCGGTTTTTAATGAAATTAATATTTGAAGTTTAAATTTAACAGTTTACCTATTGTAAATATGCAAAAATAAAATTTCAATTTATTTTTGTTTTTGAATCTTTTGGTTTTTTAACCTTTTTTTCTAGAATATTCAATGTTTATAACTGACTAACTAAGTTTGATTAGGAAAAACGGTAAACGGATTTGATATTCCCTTAGATGGCAGGTTTGATCTCTGTAGTAAACTCATAACTCTCAAAAAATTGTTGACCTGTGTTACAATAAAATCATCACTTTTTCGGACGTGATAGTGGCGCAGTTGACTAAATGAATGGTAACAAAAAATGTCTTATATATACGTTGTCTTAGATAATGACACAGCAAGGAAGGAACACGCTGATTAAATGTGATAAAGCAACTACACCACCCCTGAAGGCACAATCAAAAAAGCATTGAAAAAGTCTCTTTAAAAGGGAGAAGATATGTGAAAAACCATGAAGGACACGCTCGGTCAAATTACAACCAATTTTGTGTTTATAAAACTTGAAGGACATATAAATCAATTTTACATATGCGCTCTTGTTATATAATATTATTTTACATTCCTTTTAATTACAATAAAATTATCTCTTTTTTGGACGTCATAACAACATACATCATCACATTGTTTTTCCAAAATTACCCCCCACCCCCTTCCTTTTTGAAAAAATCCTCGGTACGCCTCTGATAATATGTTTCAAGGAGTGAGTTTGTTTATATACTTCTACTTAAATTTGACAATGTGGCACAGTCGTCCAAAAATTTAATTAGAATAGCCGTTAATCAGATGTATTTAAATGGTCTAAGTAATCCTAAAAATATTTTTTACCATCTTGTTGATTGTTAAACGGTGCTGGATAGTTGCAGATAAATATTGGCCTTCCGTTATTGCTTGAAAATCGAGTCAGGTCTCTATAATTATGCAAATAAAGCAGCGAAATAGCATGAATATTAGCGAAATTAACGTAGTAGAGGCAGCCTGAATAGCAATTTTAACCGTCTTCTATTTTTAGGTGTCTGTAAGATTATTTTGGCTAACAGGCAAAGTTTAGTATTTTTTTTGGTCTTAAAACTTAAAATAACCTTGGTCTTACACTTCCCAAGCTCTAACATAACCAAACCAGCACATACTCAGTCCATGTGAATTGTCGAATTGGTAAAAACGCAAGGTTTGTTTTACACAGTGATTAAATGTAAAACGGAAAAAACATAAGAGCTAAAGCCTTAATATAGATTTTTTAGGGAAGGAATAAAGCAAAATTCACATATTACAAGTGTGACATTGAAAGAAAATTTTTTTTTTTGAGTTTTGGAGATAATTAATTATAGTAACACTAAAGAATAATTTTAGATCACGTTAAATTGAACCATTACCATATTTAAAAGTTTAAGAAAAATTTTAATAAAATTTTTAAAAATAATTATCTAAGCTCAATATTGTCGAATAGTTAGCCCAAAATAAATGTGTTAATTTGCTCCTACAGATCTAAAATAATTGGTTTCATATCTTAATAAATTTTTATTACATCCCGAAATGAGCCTAAATCTAAAAATTTGTTCCGACTAAACGTGGCCGATTTTCTTTTTTTTTCTCATAATTGCCTTAATGCTGAAATTAGATTAGAATTGGCAAATATATCACCCAATAAAGGGTATTTCTTCAAAACCTAATGTGTGATTAATAATCTCACAAAAATATATATAGCCAGCAATATAATATTTTTGAGAATGTCGAGCGACCCAAGCTATTACGGATCTATTCAGATGCCTTGAAAATTAGAATTGTAGGAATATTTTGGAAAATTTAGTTGGCTCTTTGTTGGGTTAATATGCACATCAAATAAGTGCAAGGTCAAATTTTTTTGATCACGTATGGTATCACATGATTTATATACAATGTGGATCGTGTTTTCCTTATTGGCTCATTATTATCGTCCTAATATGTAGGAAAACTTTGAAAAGTGGAGTTTTTGGCTAAAAGATCCAATAAATTATATGTAAATCGATATAGGAATATAGGGAAAAAATGAGGTTATTCTTTTACCATCCATTTTGTCGTCTACAAGGCAAAACAAGATAGGAATTTTGAGGATACTGAGTCGTCAATTCCGATGAACAATGTCCAAACAGCTGGCTATAATAGTGAATAGCAAAAATTCTCAGTGATTTTTTGAATAATCTTCATGTAGCCCTAACGCAATTCCGTTGTTAGTACAAATGTATCCATTCCAGAGCTGGCTGTGTCATAGTGCTTTTGGTTTAAATCCAATGCAGAGCAAGTGCTTATTGGATATCGAGGGTTTTACTGAATGTCTACATGATGCGGTTTGAACATTTTTTTATCCTCGTAAAAAATTAATTTGACAATATATTTATTTAAAAACTTAAAAAAGAATAAATTAGGGAAGTTAAAAATAATTATAGACTACATCTTAGCTATGGGACTTATTTCCCTTTACAGTTTTAAGATTCATATAGTTTAAACCGGTCATTATTAAATTTTAATTTCTCTTTTATGCATTCATGCTTCCTAATAAAATGAAATGGTCAACTAATATTTAATTTATTAACCAACATAGAATATTGATTTGATTTTGAGGCTACTTTAGAAACAGTATTATACAAACCCAAGTGACAGTTATTTATGGAATATATAAAATATATTTATACAGAGGCGTTTTATTGAGATTTATTTTTTTTGAGTTTCGGAAAATTTCATTGAGAAATGAAGGAAGAAAAAAAGAGAGATTTTTTAATTATATTTTTCACAGTCCGTGCTGCTTTGTGAAAACACTTCCAGGTTACTCACTCAATATATTCGACAAGCTTGAGGTGGCACTAACGCTATTCTACAGGGAACATTGGAAATCAGTATAAGAGACTGGCACAAAAAATATATACAATAATTCAATTAACGGTATGCTACCAATATATAATTTTTGTCGGCTAAAAACAAAAATCTCTATTGCTAAGTTACTATGACTGTTTTTTTCACACGATAAAATCTAATCAGTTTTTATCCCACTTAATAAGATTATCGAATCTGCGCCAATCTTAAATTATCTGTTTCTGCCGCCAGACATTTTATATTTAAAATTATACGATAAAAAATATTTAATAAAGAATATAATATCTATTTAGGACATTTGGAAGTATAAAATATTGTTCAAATTTTTGTTTCGACAAGAAAATTGAACAAACTTGTTTTATTTTTTAGAGCTATTCCCTGAATATAATATATTACAATCTATCATTCCTACTTATAATTAGGAGTCGGTTAAAATATTTCGATTATAAAATTTAATTTTAGTCAAATCCTTATTAGATGCCTCGAAGGTTCATTTTAAACACTGAAATTTTATACTCTATCGATGAAGAATAATCATTGCTTAGGGAGAATTAGAATTTTTACACTTTTGTTATTGTCAGTAGTAATCCTCTCGACCATATTCACTTTTAACATTCCAGGAAATTTATTGACACCCCGGCAACTTTCTATGTTCTCTTCAAATCCATCGACTATAAATAATCACAGTCAACCATTATCACTCAATGATGCAGCAATTCCAAAAAAATTCACCAATTTTCAAAGTTTATTCCATAGCACACTATGGACCGCTTTGGAACAGGCTGACAGAGTGGCAATCCAGACATATAAGGAACTAATTAAAGTTTCTAAAAAATCGGGACCTCCATTACACGAATCATCTAGGGCAAAATTAAAGGATTTTACAGATTATACTAGCAAAGATATCTTCCCGTACCAAAGTGGCGACACTAAATTATCGCAATCTTGGCAAAATACTTCGAAATCTACCCTCTTGCCACATAAATATCGACAAATGAGGAAGAAGATGAGAAAAAGAACTTTGGTAATATCTGTACCCACACATAGAATTACAAACTTTGACGTATCTTCATCCGATGCGACCCATATAAATGTGAATGGGAGGAATTCGGCAGAAATTTTAGGTGAAAAGATTACACTACTCGATAAAGGAGATCGGAACGAAGCGACGCGTTCGTCGACTCTCCTAGCATCACCCGAAAGTTTTGACAGAGCCTCAGCCGTTTTCAATTCCCTGCTCCTGGGTTACGATGTCAGGCTAAGACCAAACTTTGCAGGTTACTATGTCAGATGCTTTTACGTTTGTCTATAATAGAGCCCCGTCGGTCCTTTAACCCAAAGGTGCTTTGGGGCGCCAAGCAATTATAATATAGAATAACAAGGGGACTATAGTTTAAAACAACTGTGTGATAGGCAATTGGGAACAATGCGCTTAGGAGGGGGGGGGGGGGCAAATTCCACGGACTGACCATGGTTTTTAAATGATTGCGCCTGTATATCCCAGGTCAACAAATTTTAAAGAGTTATGAGCTAACTGCGGAGATCAGGCCTGCCATATTAGGGATTTTTAAATCCGTTTACCGTTTTTCTAATCAAACTTAGTTAGTCAGCTACATTAAAAAATTTTTAAAAAAAATGTCAAAAAAAAACAAAAAAGATTCAAAAACAAACATAATTTAATTTTTTTTGCATATTCACAATAGTTAAACTGTTAAAACTTCAAATAATATTTTTATAAAAAACCGATAATATTTCGTGTCTTATTTAAAATCATGGGGATATATTCCTTTAATGTTTATAAAACTAATTTTACTGTCATCGATATTTGTTGACCTGTGTATTAAATAATGTCCGCATGGTTTCCATTAATTTATTGTTCATTGGTCGTTAAAAATTAAAATACTTTCACCCGGGTCCTAGCCCCAGTGATTTCTAAACTTAGCGGGAAATAAGATGAAGTTATTGACAATACCAATTTAATGGGGGACAAATTCAAGATTAATGTTCCCAGATTAATGTCCTCCTCTTTAGAAAATTTTCAAATCTCTTATATTTCCCCAAATTGGAGAATGAAATAATTCTAGTTTTGCCAGAGCCTGAAATTTGCTACAAACCAAAAATTTAAACACGTTGGGCTACCATATATTATTATAATGGCACGTTTTTTAATTTCAAAAATATATTTAGAACATCAATCCATGCCGCATTTCTATTTAATCAATATAAAATAAAAATCCAAAAAAAAAATCCCTGAAGGTTTCTAATAAAATGGTAGTTAAAATAGCTACACTCTGTCAAATTTTTTAACATTTGTAATTTAAACTCTGTAAATAAATATAGGCCCGCTGGCTCATTTTAACCTCTCCCGCCACTTGTCAGCTGATTTAAACATCTAATCTGGCCCGGCTCATTTTGCATGGGCAATATTATAAAATCTGCAAAGTGTGGAATAAAATAAAAGAATGTAGGCTTCGAAGCTTAGAATAAGTCCTTTATAATTCAAAAATTAAATTTTAAGAACGACAACTTGACCTATTTTTTTTAAATTTTTTTTTGGCTCGATAATTTTATGTTGGTTTTTAGACATAATTATTTGTTTATGGTAGTCATTGCGTTGAATTGATTTATGGTAAAAATTTGTTAAAGTTAGTTTCAATCAAGCTATGCATGCAACCCAATATTTGAAGGTGTCGATGCACTTTTATAGTGGCGCTGTTTGATTACACCGGGCATCATAATTAAACGGCCTAAACATGTATGGCAACTATTGGTCGGTGTTGATTACGAATATGGAATCAGAATTATAGCCAATGCCTAAGATTTTTAGTTATTTAACGTCAAATTTTCTTATGGGGTATTTTAAGCTTTTATATTACAAAACCTAAAAGTTGAAACAAAAATTTTAAAATATATTTGAATTAACGAGACAGTCATTAATAACGGCGTTTGAATTTCATAAAAGAATTAAATTTTTATATTCTGCTTTTCTAAAATTTGTGGTTTTCGCCAAATTTTCCGTTTTTTATGCGAATAATTTTAAGTAATTTACTTTTTAAGACAAGTTTTTTAAAAGTAATTTTAATATGCCAAATATTTTTAGGAGCTTAACAGTTTTAAAACTTTTATTAATATGTTTGACCTATATAGAGGCATTGAGAGAAAAATTAAGGTAGGGATCAAATTCGCAAGAAAATTCTCTACAAGACCCTGTAAAAATCGTTTAATCTGTTTTTTTGTTGTCAAACTATCAATGATAAGGCCTTAAAAATAAGGTTGAATTTTTTAATGGGTTTCAAGCAAATTAATTTCAGCCATAAAGTGTCATTTTTTGTTTTCGAGATAAAAAAATATATATAGACTTTACTTTTAAGGCACCTCTTGTATTTAAAAAAAGATTTAGCTCATTCATAGACTTAAATGCAACTATATTTTACCTAAGTTTTGATCTCCAAATTTAAATGAGGTAATATTAGCCGGAATTAGAGTTGCCGCAAATAAAATCCCGTCCACAATATTACTGGGGGTTAACGCCGGATGTAAATTTCTCCGAAATAGATAAATTAGTCTGTTATTAAACTGCCTCCTTTTGAAAAGATTTTATATAATAAAGGCTAACATGATTTTTGGTTTAGAGATCACAGTCGGAACCCGAGAGCCTGTTAAAATGGAACGGGTGAGAGCTAAATTAAAAAGAATATGTTTGGCCCAGGCCTGGTCGATTTGTTCTAACTCATTGCCTTATTGCTTTTAGCTAATTTTTAATCATATTACAAAGTGTAATACTTCAACACAATATATCTAGTTAATAAATATATATAAAAATTATAGCCTGTAATTTTAAATTTTCCTAGTCAATTGTAATTTTGGACCTAGTCGGGTACCGAAAATGAAAAGCAAAATACCGGAACGAGCCAAGCCGATCAGCAGGTTTGGGATGGCCCGGGCCTAAGTTTAGAAATGTGCCGGGCTGAAGACCACAGTTTAAATTTCAATGACTTTTGGAACAATTTTCCTAAGAAATTTGTCAATTTGAAGTAATCTAAAAAATTTGTTGAACATGATTTGAACCATTAATAACATGTCCTATCACCTAAGTTTTCTTCTTTATCCAAGATGCAATTATCTTGAAAAGGTCAGTGTTCTCCGCTAATTGGGGTAGATACCCCCGAAAGTACTTTTATATGAAAAATCTGCAATATTTTCAGTTGGAAATAAAGGCAGGCCTAGTACACAGGTACACCCTTTAAGAGAGCCGCTTTTCAAATACCTTTAACCTTTTTTTTCCTTCAAATATTCTGTATGAAGTCTGTAATTTGTAAAGAAACTTCCCCAAATCGTCTATTGGCTAATAAATAAATTCTAATTACAAGACATTCGCTCTTTTTATACTAATATTACGAAAAACCTACTTATTCATGTTTTGAGTGGACAGCCATTCTCTTTGTATCAATGCGCCTTTTGAAAAAAAAAGATTGCAATAATATTTTATAGTGAGGTAATATATTTATCTAATTCTATAAGCTACTAGATAATAAAAATAATTTTATTTAATTTTTATTAAGATTTTATTTGACAATAATACCAAAATCTCTAAAGAATAATTTAATGTTTTGTAATCTATGTTTTGCTACAACTATTTTTTTATATAAATAAACATACATTTTTTATACCGAATAGTTTAAAAATACATATGAAATTTTTTATCGCATAATAAATTAACGTCTTGGGACCATCTAAAAAACGGGTTTACTTAGTATAAGCTAACCCTCGATTAGCACTGTGGGGTCAATATAGACCCTAGCACATCTTGATTTTTGAGTAACTTCAACAATATTATATAATATGGGTCAAATCTTTTTGACTTATTCTCTGAATACATATTGAACAAATCTTGAAATTTGGCTTAGTCTTATAACAACATTTTCTTTAAAAGTAAGAAATTTTATTGGGGTCCGTATTGACCCCACACTCTCAATTTCACTGTTGAAAACCATGATATTGCCTTAATGTAAATTTAAACTAAAATAACTGCAACCTTATTTTTTGGTTATTTTTTAAAGTGTATAAAATGTTTGTATTATATAATAATAATAAAAAAATTTACTTTTTACATATGATAGCTTATACTAATTTAAGATTAAAGGGCAAGGATTTTTCTTTAAAATAATAATAAAATAAAGTTCATAGCTTTTGAATTATAGAAGTTATAGAGGTTTAAAATTGGGGTCCATATGGACCCCACTGTAGCATTCGCGTTACAAATTTTTTACCCTAACATTCGCGAGTTAAATGGAAATTTCTTTGAGTCTAAATTATTTGAAGCATGGCATCAATATAAATATATATTAATAAACTAAAAACAATTCAAAGCAATATGAGTAATTATTTTTTCACATAATAACATTAAATGTGAATATTAATTTATTCAAAAAAATTAAACCTAACATTAAAAGGGGAATTGACAGGTGACTTTTTAATTTATATCACTTGTTATAAATTAGCAGGGATAATCTGTGTGCGAATGTCTATATAAATTAACATTTAAGCTCAAGCCTGCCATTTTATAAATTTTTTTTATCCGTCAAACTTTTTTTCGGATCAAACGTTAAAAAAGATTGTATATTGACAACTTTTTTTAAATTTTATTGTTTGTTTAAAAGTTCATTTAAACAGTTATTTCTTTAATACTTTAAGCAGAGTTGTTGTTCTATTTTTTTTTATTGGAGTACTATGAATTTATAAGCAATCATTTTTTTTAATGTTATAAGTGTTTTTGTTCAAATGTTAATTATGGCTGTTGTTGGGCGATGATCATTGAAATTGCTGTGCAGCTTTGTTTTTAATCACTTGTGTTAGTAGGAAGTTCGTCTGTCCTCCGCCAATACCAAAATATGCATTGAAATGACGCCGCAGTCTCCGGAATAATACAGCATATAGGCTACCCTGGCAAAAGTCGAAGGTCATAGTCAATTACCTGCTAAACAATGCCCTGACCTTATCTTTTAAAAGAAACGGCACACCCGTCAGTGCACAGCCCCTTTCAATCCTGTCGAGCACAAGTCAATCACTTAACCTAGACCACGACCGAAAAAATTTCCGGCCACCAAAATGACAATATTTAATTATATTTAAAATTTTAGATAAGTCAGAAAGCTCTAAAATTAGAGTTAACAATATATTATCACACACAAAATCAATAAAATATTTAAAAATTATTTTTTTATTTAAAACAGGTTAACTATTGATGGAATTTAAAAACCCTTATTTTGTGCACCCCCCCCCCCCCCCAGACTAAGATTTAATGATAAATAGAAGGTGAAACTTGGTAAAATGTCAACGTTATCGGTTCAATAGTTAGCCCGATATAAGGCGGGATTCTTGGCTTAGATGAAGGTGTAAATAATCCAACTTTGGTAGCCAATCTTTTTGTCTCGGCAAATACTTCGTCAAAAACTTCTCCGGCAATTTGATGGCGTTTTGAAACGCTAATAATATTTTAGGTACTAAAAGCGGTTTCAATAAAATCATTGTCACTTTGTTGGATTTAATCTAGGATTCAAAGATTTAAATATTTATCCAAAATTAAACTTAAAATGAAAGTTGTATCGACAAGACTTTTTTTATATGCTGAAGCTCAAGTTCGAATTCCCTTTAAAAAAATTTCTAATTTTTTAATTACATTAAAAAGTGCTTAATAACCCTAAATTTATTGACGAATCTAGTTTTGCAGAGAAGAGGTATTTAAGCCCTTCTCAAACTAGACCGACAAATTTATATAGCATCCTTATTATACAACATTATTTTGGATATTAAAAATGTTAAAACTCGCACCGCCAAATTTAATTTGTGCAAGGTACAATGAAAATAATTCTCCTTTGGGTAAAGATCCTGTATTTCTGTACGCCATTATGACGCCATTTGGCTACATCCGTCTTTAGATTGCCCGACAAGAGTGTTAAAATTCAAGTGTTTTTTTTTTGCAAATATCGAGTATGTTTTTGCGTAATGGCATCCGCCTTTTGGTAGTAAACTTCTGTCATATTATATTTAGATTTTGAGGTCATTGGCGAATTCGCGGATATTCAAATAAATCATTCACGTCCAAATATACTAGTAAAATAAAATGCTCAAATATTGTTAAGATTTTAATGGCCAAAAAATTAAGAGGGCATATGAAAAGTGTAAACAAAAAAGAGTGGAGTCTGAAGTGGGTTTCAGAGGAAAATGATGGGTCAAACAGAAAGAAACAGACATAATAGACAAAATATGGAAAATAAACAACTCATGCAATAAAAAAGCGTGGGTGGGCAAAAAAATAATATTGTAAAAAAAATATATGTGTTTATAAAAAAAAGTAAAGTTGATCTTGAGAAATATAATTTAGAGTAAATCGAGTTTTAAGCTGAATTTAATATTCGGCTGTGCCCGCCCGCTCATCGTTCAAATCTATGAGTGGGTCAGTTTATTATTTTGCTTAATTTTAATCCCAAATAGAGCCGGCAATTTTAAATTTTAAGAAATAAGTTTTTTTGAATAAATAAAGTAAGTGCATAGGAATACTTTACAATGTAACAATAAAATCGTCTGATTAAATCCTTGTTAGAGATCGGGCAATCTTGAGCGCATGTAAATTTGGTTGTGTTCTACACTCATTAAGCAGCGTTAAGCCTGGTTAGTAGTTACCGCCAACAAAATCTAAAGCCGTCCATTTCAAAAAATCTAGGCAAACTTAGGTCACCATTGCGCATTAAATCTTAAAATCTGCGGGGCCTGTTGTAGTAAATGTCGCAAATAGGAAAAAGGTCTAGAGGAAATTAAATCACAGGTTAAATCATATAATGGCTAGAAACAATACAATGATAAATATGGCTCCCGACTTTATTTAGTTCTAGTTAGGATCAATAGAGCAAGGGTCAGGGAACCGGTCTATCTATAAGGGTAATCTTAACAATGCTTTTACTAAATACTAAGGTATTTAAGCAAAAATATCAAAAAAGTAAGCATTTTAAGCGCATAGAATTTGGCTTAGAGGTGCCAATGCTTCAGCGGCCTTGGTCAAGAGATTAACTTACATAATGTTCTTTTATATACATGAGCACATTTTCGAATTTTAAGGCCCAGCCGTTTTTAGATCGACTAAGCGGCTAGCTTGGCAAAACCCAACTACCTCTGGGATTAGCGGGCGAAGCAATTTTTATCAAAATGCCCAGTAAAAATTAAAACATCGCCGGAAAAGGGGGGCCCTAGTCATGCCCCCCCTCCCCCCCCCTTCCGGCTACGGCTCTGATTATAGGTCTAAATCCGTCTCTTAAGTTATTATATTCTATATTTCATACCCTATATGATTATGCGACATATTTTCTCTAATTTAAACTTTTCTTAACTCAAGAGCAACTTACATCGCCTTGTTAATTAATTAAATTTGCTCTCATGCCACACACCGGCGTACTTGGTCTTAGACCTTCATTTCATTAAGAACTAGGCCCAAATATGTCACCATTCATAACTTAGAGGGAACAAAATTATTTTGTAGAATCTTAATAATTATTTTATTTAAGGGCGCGTCAGTCTTTATCATTTTATTGATAAATTTTATCATTCAGAAATACAGAAATTTTAAAAATTGTATTTTTTTTTAACTTTTTTTTTAAAAAATTTTTTTTTTAATGCTAATAATAAAGATTAACGACTAAATGCGTTAAAGTAAATTTTCTTAAAATTTAAAATTTTTGAAAAACTTAATGAAGTCTGAACGCGCCGCACCCTAAATAATAAAATAACATAATTAATTATATTAGGTGATCCAGTCTATGTCGGAATTTCATTACGAATATCCAACTTTAATAGTATATCGGAAGTTAATATGGTAAAATGATTGTTTATATCACAAATAGTTGTTTATTTTTGAAAATTATTTGTAGCTAGACCTTACAAACGCGCGTGATATGTTTATTTTGAATTTTTAACAATAAAATTTCATTTTTTCCAAATTTTAAAAACTTTAATGTCAGCAAAACTATTTTCTGTGATAAAATTAGGATAGGCATTTAACCCTTGACAGGTGTGGTGGGACGTACCCCGGCATTTTTAAAATTAGAATATAAAAGAGATGCTATATCGTCTCTCAAATTTTTTGTGACATTTTGCTAATAAATAAAATTTGCTCTAAGTCTAGCGGAAAAAAAAATTAAAAGTTGTTTGTAAAACAATATGATAAAGCCTCGATATAAGGAATTTTTAATATACCTAATTTATTAGATGTTTCTTCTAAACACTGTTTTTCAACAGGTAAATTTTTTTTTATAATTTAAATGAATATTACATTAGTGTTTCTTCATTATAAAATTTTATAAAACTTTATTTTTTAAGCCAAAAATATTTTTTTTCTCATTGATATTTGTTTTCGTGAGTTATAAAATTGTTTACTAACTTAAAACCATTGCCTAAAAACATCAATAAAATTGGAGTCGGAATGTATATCTATAAGATTTCGCAATAAAGACAACTCTATTTCAAATTCTATTTGCACTTTTTTTCAAACACGCCCAGATATCTTTATAAATTTTGCAATTTTCGTTATTTATTGGTTGGCTAAACTCTTAAAAATTGTTTATGTTGCAACATATTCTCGCCTTATATGTTGGATTAACATGTTCAATAAATATGATATATTTTAAATGCATTTATAACAAATTGTTTAACAAAAAATTTTTTAGTTTTGAAATTTTAGATGTTTTCTAAGACAATTTTATTGAGTCTTCATATCTCTAAACATTAAGTAATTTTAAAGAAATTTCAAAAAATGGTAAACGGGTTATAAATAATTAAGGTGCAATCAGGTATTACTTTATTGTGAAATTTTTGTAAATAAGATTTTTGCGCATATAGATAAAATATTTTTAATGTAATTTAGAAAAATAAAAATTCCAGTTCTGCTTTGTAAATTAAATAAATAGCATGCATGGATTAGGTACAACTTATGCTTTATTATTATAAAAGTCCACCTAATCTTTAAAATAATAATAAAAATTAAGTTCATAGCTTTTGAACTTTTAAAATTATTAAGGTTTGTAACTAGGCGTACGGACCAATAGATCGTATTGCAATTACCTGTAGCGGTCGGAAAAAACATTTTTATGTTTAGTATTTATATTTTTTAAACCAACCTTCAAAAACAAAATGAATATATTTCACAAAATTGGAGGGATCAAACAGTTTAGTCGATTTACAATTTTTTATAAAAAAAATTTTTGGCGATGCTTAAAACTGACAAATTAAATTAACATTTGATTAATTACGGTACAGCCTTTCCTGATTTTATAATAGTGCTACGTGAATTATTTAAACATCTAAAATTTTTATTCTTTTAGTACCAATTAGTCTCATTTAGATATAAATGTAAAATTCAAATGAATCTAAAAAATGTCGCTAATTTCTTGTTTTATGCAAAAAAAAATTTTTTTTTTGAAAATGTAAAACAAGTGATTCATAGAAATGTTGATTTTTTTTAATAAAAATTTGTTTAATCGTAGCAATTTAATTATAAATATGATGCAAATGCAAAAACATGGAGCTACGTCTTGTTTTAGTTTTTAGGCCTTGAAGAATCAGCATACTGACATAGAGTTGTTTTCAGAATAAGTTTAATTTATTAATATTCTAGCATCGTCTTCAAATTAATTTAATTAAAATCAAGTATAGTGGGGGTTTGTATTTTTATATTGAATTAATAAAATTGATTAGAGGTCTATTTTGTTAGCTCAAAGCGTGCGAACTTACCTCATTCTCAAACATTAAAACAACCTTAAATAAAATGAGCTTTTTCTGCAGCCATTAAAATGGACATTGTGCGAAAGGCGCATTAATAAAATGTTAGTTCGTGGAGCTCAAACTTAAGTGTTTTGGCATCAAAAATAAGCTCGCACTCCACATTATTAAAATCAAATTTTTAGCCGATTTGCCTACTTTTTTAATATTTGAATTAATTAGATATTCTTAGACTCATTTGGGATTATTTTCTATTTAACTCAAAACAGTGCGCCAATTTAATTTGCATCTGGATTTTATTCTCTTAAGGAGTGAGATAGTGAGCTGAAAATAGAAAATCTGCAAGCTAGGCGTGCTTAAAAACAATTGAGATGTTATCGTCATAGATTACAAATAATAAAAAAATGCGACTCAGCGCACTCGTTTGAAATATTCCACGTTACGTCGTTGAGTACCATTGTTATATAAAGCATCATTATTGTTTTGATATCATGGCAATTACGCGTCAAAAAGCGTTTTAATAGATTGGAAATTCCATTGTTTTGCATTTTACGAAAAAAAACAAACCATTAACGAAACACGGCCTTAATTGAGAAGGAGCAAAATTTTAGTGTGTGAGCTCGGGCCTTTGTATATTTTAACCTCTGGCAACGAAATATTTAAATTGTTAAAGGGTAATATTCCGGCCCGCCCCACATATTTTTAATTTAGGCCCGATTAGGCGCGTTTGATCCTGCGGTTTGGCCCGGCCTTATCCAGCCCAGAATTTGGTTTTTTTATTTTAGGGTCTGGCTTGACCCAGCCAGGATTTACAAATACGGCCCGAACATTATATATTACAAGCTAAAAATTTTTTGCTTTATAATTATCACATACACAGTTTGGAAGTGATACTCTTCATCATGTGTAATAAATTTATCATAGTTCTTGTTAATTTAGTTTAAAAAAATAAGACAAAATGAGATTTAAAAACCAGCCCGGCCCTTAATTATTACAAGCCCGGCCCGCTCGGCTTGTTTTAAATTTTGGCCCAAATTCTTAGAGTTTCTAAACTTATAGTGTTTATTTGATATCGGGATCAAGGAGTGAACCTATTTTTACCTAAACCGATATACGATAATTTTTATTTTGCAGCTAAAAGAGTTAAGGTTAGAACATTGAACTTGATAAAAGTAATTTTGCTCGAATTACTTGCTTCTACCGCCCTTTGTGTTTATTTATTTTTTGGAAAAAAATATTTCTAAAAAAATATTGTAAATGTTGATTTTTTTTTGAATTTAATGAGATTGATTATATTTAGAGCAACTGCGTCAGGTGTAAGAAGATATTTTTAAAACCAATTATTTATAATTTTGTAAAAATCAGATGATTTATAAATTACGAATAAACGAATGAATTCTAAATACGCCCCTGTGTAGGGTAAATCTTATAATGCTAATCACGTGAAAACCTTCATAAAATTGTTATTTAAAATAATAATTATGGTTTTTGTATTCTCGATCATTTGGTATATCATTTTTTGTATAAAATTTCGGGAGGCCGATCTAACATGGTAGATATTAAGCCAGAATAATTTATCAGGCTTAACATTGCAATATAAGCAGTACTTTGTCAGTAAATAAAATTGATAGTCTAAAGGATGATAAATGATAACCAGCTTAAAAGTTTTCTAGTATAACGTTAATTTAATTAACTTGGCAAATAGATAAATGGATAAGGATTTAATGATTGAAATGTTCATTATTGAAACATGTATATTAAATCTGTAGAGCCTTAAAGCGGCATATTAAGAATACAAAAATTCTAAAAACTGGTTTACAAAGTTGATTTTAATAAGTGGGTTATCAGGACTCGCCAGTTCATGGTTTTACAAAGCAGGATTGCATACAAATATATTATTTTAATACACTTTTATTTTAACCTCAACAGGTCCAATTGCGACAAGTTAGTTACGCCGAATTCCAGTTGATAATTTTTAGACGCTATGAGGGGGTCGTCAAGGTTTTATAAAGCTTTACCATATCGAGGGCCAGGTTGAGAAAGTTATAGAAACTTTGGAAAGATTTGTTTTCACTACAAAGTATAATCCCATAAATTTCAAAAAGAGGCGCTTAAACACGCTTTGCCTAGGCTACAGCAATTTAAACAGGAAAAGTTATACAGAGTTTTTTCTTTAAAAAGATTTGCTTAAAAAAAATTATAGTGCCAATCCATATTTACCAGTGTCTACATGAGTGCTGAATATCATGATATCTTTACATTACCACCACGAGCATAGGGCGTGCACAATTTAGAGAACATAATTTTACACTTACTCCATTAGAAAATTTGTCGGCATGTTATCTATATAATGCCATCTCAAATTTGACAAATTTTTTCTATAACTTATTTATATAAAATGTATAACTTTAAGAGGAGGTGTCTTTTACAAAAAAACATAAATTTAAAAATAAAAAAAGCAAAAAAAAATCTTTCATGACAAAATAAAAATTACCATATTAATATAAAATGCTTGGGTTGGTAAAATGATGCCATATTTTAAATATTATTCAACATGCTAGCGGAAAATTGTTTTAAGTCGTTTTATATTGCAAAATGTTGGCTAACTAGTTTATTTTTAATATAGTTCTACAAATTAGAAGTGAAAACACTTTTTTACTAGTCCAAAATTTGACTGTGCCCATGACAAATAATGCGCCACAGCCCTACAAAATATTTTATATTTTTATCACAAAAAAATTTCATCATAGGATTACACCATAACCATTTTGCTCTACCAACTCTGGCACGATGAACGATTAGATTGGGGCGGTTTGACCACGCAAAAGTTGGCATTGCCGGGAAGCATAACCGAATCTATTTGGGTGCCGGACACCTTTATCGCCAACGACAAAAACTCATACATTCACGATGTCACGGAAAAGAATAAAATGCTATGGATATATGGGGACGGTAGCTTAGTTTACGGTATTAGGTAATGAATTTATGTATGGCCTCGCCTTGGATCATTTATTTAAAAAATTTTTTAAAGTTATTAGAGGTATGGTCACCTGCATTAATTTTTGATTTAACATCAAGGTCGTATTTGAATTATGATTTTTGGTCAAGGCATAGGCATAGGCTTCCATACTTTTATAGAAATATTTGGGTGCTTGCTATTACATAGTTTTTCAATATTTAAAAGTATTAATGCAATTCATTGTTTTCGTAATTATTTAAAAATCCTGGATTTTTGATATTTAATTACATCAAAAAATATTGGTGTTTTTTTAATTTTATTCACACGTAATTCATTGCTTCAAGTATATTTTACGAATTTTGTTACAAAATATGTCATTCATTGCTATGATTATGTTGGTTTACAGACAATAAATATTAAATTTAATCTGATTAATCAACTCTTTCCCCTACTAGCACAAACATAATCACAACCATAAAATAAGCTTCATCTAATACTTTCCTAACTCTATAACCTTTACCGGCAATTAGCATTGTGGGGTCTATATGGTCCCCAGCACATCTTAAATGTAAATATCTTCAAAATTACGAATTATTAATCAAATTTTTGTGCCGTTTTTCTTAAACATATAACAAACAAAATTAGTAATTAAAAATTGGCCTAAGTCTAATAACAAAATTTGTTTAAAAATTAGAAGTTTTATTGGGGTCTGTATGGACCCCACATGGTTAATTTCACTTTAGTAAACCTGGTATTGCCTCAATGTAAATTAACTGAAAAAATTGCAACCTTATTTTCTAAATATAATTTGATTTTTTTATATTTAATAAGTATATTAAATGTTATTGTATAATAAATTTATATATTTTTTTTATCTATAAAATATCTAGTTTTTAAGGTTTATGACAGCCAAAAATAATTTTCATAGTATTTGTTTGAAAAATCTTTTTTTAAATGTTCTACTAGGCCTAAAAATACAATAAAATCTATAATGTTGAAACATTTAGTTTATTGACATTTATTTAATGTAACATAGAAAATTGAAAAATTCCCATCCTTCAAATTTAATTCTTGTGTTAAATAAAATTTACAATATGCATTAATAATAACTCATGTTAGTTTATAATAAAAGAGCACGTATTTTTCTTCAAAATAATAAAATAACAAAATCCATACCTTTAAAACTCTTGAAGTTACAAAGGTTTAAAAGAGGTTTATACGGACCCCACTGTAGCATTCGATACAAATTCCTCACCTAAGCAATCACGGTTTAAACCACAAATCTAACCAAAACCTAAAGGATAGATAAAATTTACTAAAAACGCGTGGCTTATGCATATTTTTCTTAAATCCATATAAACATTGTTAATAATCATTTAAACATGACTCTTTTCAAAATTTTACCGCTTAAAAAATTTTCAGGCATTACATAAATTTACGTTATCAAATTTAATATTTAATAAATCAACCTCAACGCGCCCTATTATTTATTTTTTTAAAACACATAATATTACTGTTGCTTTCAATTTTTTTTTCTGTTTATACAATATGACATTTAAAAATGAAAAAATGACGTTTCGAAATTAAATTTATGAAATGTTAATGAATAATATTATGGTTAAATTATAACTTTTTACAAAAGTTACTCAATAGTTAAAACTGTGCTTCGTTTTCACTTATTAAAAATTGGGTATAACACAAGTCAACAAATATCAATGGCACGTGAATTTTATGAAAACATAAAAGAATATATCCCCAAAATAGCCTTATCTCATATATTTATTTCGTTTTTCTTAGTTTCTTCCGGCCTTGGCTCCTACATCCGTCCATATCGAAAAAAGGGCCTTTTTTGACCAAAAGAAAAAATTTAAGAATTTTTATTAAAATCCCTTGTAACTTATATTTCTCATATCAAATTAGGAGAAATAAAATTTTTTGGTATATCAAGCTCTTACATCAGCATTTAGATATATTACAAAATATTTCGCGTCCAAACTTAAATACGACACGATATATTATCGGTATTTAATAAAAGTTTTTTTTAACGTTTGAAACAATTTAGCTGTTGTAAATATGAAAAAAAAATTCAATTTATTTTTGTTTTTTAAATTTTTTTTGTTTTTTTTGGCATTTTTTCTGAAATTTTTAATGTTTATAGCTGACTAACTAAGTTTAAAAGGAAAACGGATTTAAAAATCCCTAAGATGGCAGGTTTGATCTCCTGGCTCATAACTCTCAAAAATTTGTTGACCTGTGTAATGTTTTGAGTTTAGACTTTTAAACAGAAAAATCTTCTATAAAATTGGAACAAAACAAAAATATTTATTAAAAAGGTGAAGATTGAATGAATTTATTAAATAAAAAGAGTTTTGAGTCTCAAAGGCGACCAATCTTAACTTTTTTTTTCGTCTTATTCGTTTATAAAATACTCAAGAGACAAAAAAGTAGATTTAAATAAAGCAGATATTTGATTTTTAAATTCTGTGAATCTTTTATCCTTTTACTTTTAAAGCCTACCATGAACTTCAAAATTTGAATCTATACCTCAATCTCTTACCTCTTGTTTAAGATTTAATTAAAACACAATTCCAATGATTAAAATCCTAAGCCTACTTACATATATCAAATCAATCAAACTTTTTTATAATTTCGGATCCATCTCCCAGATTAAATGTGCTTGTATAGAAACCTCGAATTGTAGGCAAACATAATAACTGATTGCCAAAAAAAAATAATCTATCCTGTTAAAATTCTATAGAACTTGCTTGTAACAATACCCCTTGGCAGTTGTATTTTTGAAATCTCCACGGTAATGTCAAGTTACTGAACATTACAATGGGGAAAACGGCTAAATTTCTTAAGATTAGGTTGTCTTACTTGTCCGGTTTACGATCTTTATCATAACAATTTCGCTTCCCATCTTTTCAAATATGATTTTTAGCCAAAAACGCAACTTATCAGATACGTTTAGTTTGCAAGTTTTTTGTGTTTCCAGGATAATTGGAGTGGGGCACGCGGCCACCAGAGTTAATTTATCAGAAATATGTCAAAATGTCAATTTCACAAATGAATATACTAAGGGGTTTTTTTTTTACAAAATTTAACGCTTGTTTTTCAAAGGTAGCTTATGAACCCCAAGTTAAAATAAGATTTCAAAATGCTTTGTGTAACATAGTTGTTAATTTGATTTTCAAAAGGTTTACTACAACCCTGGCATGCAACATGAACCTCAAGAATTACCCTATGGATGAGCAGAATTGCACGGTAGAAATTGAAAGCTGTAAGCAAATTCTAATATCGGCACTTCTTTTAAAATTGTTCGAAATCTAGTTAATTTTTCAAATTATTTTTTTATAGTTTTTTTTGGAAATTTTCAAAATATATTTTCTATTTAGGCGCGTTCAAAAATGAGTTGTTTTTTTTTTTAATTTTAATTCTAAAAATTTGATTTTTTAGTCGACATTTTTTTTGTATTTTCAGTGCTATCAGTATTGGCAACACTTAGCAAATATGCACCATAAAACAAACAAAAAAAAATTTAAAATTTTTTAATTTTTTGAAAAATTACTGATAATGCGTTCTTGTCATTTTCATTATACTACAAAATTTTACTTGATGGATCGTAGTAAATTTGCTTCACATTTTTTGTTTCAAATTTTCTTTCAAACTTATTTAATAATTTGTCTCCCAAAAATATATTCCTAAAAGATGGTTACACAACGTCCGATGTCATAATGTATTGGAAAGGCAAGGAGGAAGCGGTCAAGGGCATTGAACAAATGAGTCTATCTCAATTCACGTTGATTGAACACCGTATCATAACCACGATTGAAGCATTGCCAACAGGTATTTTTTTTAATATTAATAATTTTTTGGCCTCCGATAAATAAATTTTTTTAAATTATCTAAAATAAATAGAATATTAATTTATGTCAAATATATCGGAAATCAATATTTATCAATATGTATCAGATAAAATGTTCTCCAGTATTACAAAATAATTTGATAATTATATAACATAAATATAAATGTTTTTGGTATTAATTATTTTAAGTTTTTTAAAAATTATAATTGCTATAGCATTTTAACATCTAATTTTATAAAGTTCTTACTTGTTGTTAAACTATTAAACAAAATAAAAAGGTTAATAACAAAGTTTTAAAAAAATAGAAAAGAAGTAATAACTCTTATCCTAATATTGCTTTTGTCCTAATAACGCTTAAAACTTATTATTTGATATTTTCTAGTCACTATCTTTTTTATCGCGGCAACTACATTTTTAAAGTTTGGCAAATTATTTTAATAATATCAGTGTTATATAAAAGTGAGCTCAGCCACTTTGAGCTTTTTAATAAAGAAATGCAGGTAAATAAGAAATTGAAAAAGTGTGAGCTTATTTTTTTCCGATAATGAAAAATTTTTAACACTGAAGCCTTTACCATCAAATAATAAATATAATTTCTTTTTTCAAAGATTTTAATAGCTTTTATCATTTACTGAAACGCAGTGCATGGTAAATCTCAATTTCAAGAAAAAAGATCTCAATTAAAATTTTTTAATTGATGGGATATAAATAAGGGCGCGTTTGGAGTTCTTTCGTTTTTGGAAAAATTAAAAAAAAAATAATGGTATAATTTTAAAAAATTTTTTGAGCATTAGTTTTATTAAATAAATCATTTTGGAGTAATTATTCGTTCTGTTTATTAAAATTTAGATAATTTTAATAAAGTTTATATATAAAAAAATTAAAAAACAATGGTTAATAATTTTCTATGTAAAAGCTTAATTTTTACAAATGCAATTTTCTGAATTTAAAAGTTAATGTATGAACTATGAACGCGCCCTTATATATAATTTAAAAATTCATTAATTATATTCTATTAATTACATAATAAATATAAAACTTCGACATCAAGTTAAAAAAATAAGTAACGGCGTTAGTGGGTCAACGAATGGGCGAAATAATGCCTTGCTTCACAGGAGGGGGTAGTAAGACAAAGTAAATTTTTATATAAGAGTGCGTTCAGATTTCATTCGTTTTTAGAAAATATTTTTTCAAAAAATGTATTGGTCATGTTGAAAAAATTTTGTAAGCTTTAGTTTAAAGGGGTGATTTTGAATGGTAATTAGTATATGGCTCATATGAACTTTATAAAGTTTCTAAATATAATTAGTTGATTAGGATATAATAAAATATTGTAAATGAGAATAATTTTATATGTAAAAAAAGTTTCAAAAATTTTATTTTTATTTTTTTAAATTAAGAAATTAATGAACTCTGAACGCGCCCAAATAACAAAATTAATAAAAAAAACTCTAAATACATAAATTGTTTTTTCTGTCAAACTTTTTTAAGTATTTATCGAAAAATAATGAGAAAAAGGAGAGAGAGTGAGAAACCCAAGTGGATGATAAAAGATTACTCAATTTACAAAAAAAAAATTAGATATATTTTGTCATGCTTACAGAATTTTATTTATTTACTTGTTCCCACTCTATCTCTACATTGCTTTTATTATTTAGATAAATGACTTAATAACGTTGGAAAGAAAAACACAAAAATCTAGGTGTATTTTCAGTTTTCTCTATTAATATTAGTTATTATAAAATTTTATTTTCTCTTCCCTCCCCTGCTTCATAAGGTAAGGTATAGCCCGCAAAACGTCCGCCCCGGCCCTTTATTATTATTTTGACTTCTTGTAGTTTTAGATTAATAATACTCTATGTGTTTTTTTTTAAATTTATTTCTCATTACTAATACCACCATCTTAATAAACTTTTTGACCATATCAAATTATAAAATATACACATGGAATACACCATTCCATTCTAATTTTTATTATTCCTTGACAAAGAGATTAATATTCTCGAAAATTTGGTTATATTTTAATTTTTTATATGTTTATTACCGGAAAATACCATTCTTAAATAAATATTATGATTCCGGACTTAAATTTTTATATTACTACTATATAACGCTCATTATAAAATTGATGTATTTGCTGAAATAAAAATAAAATTATTTAAAAAAAAATTCTATTGTTAGGAATATATTGGGTAGTACCGCCTTATTTAAAAAAAATGGAGATTGGAAAGGAGGGCAGATGGTATTGATTACGCCTTAGGGCGTGTTCAGACTTAATTCTGATTTTAAAAAAATTTTAAAATTTTTCTAAAAAAAAAATGTTAGTTCAATGTTAAACATTTTTTAAAAGGATAAAATTTTTTTAAGAGTCATTGAAATGATTATCAGCTATAAATAGATTTAAATATAAATTTATCAAGATATCTAAATATACTTAGAGCAACTGATGGTAGTGTTTTTTCCGAAAATTTCAAATTTTTAAAATTTTTTGTAGAAAAACGAATGCAATCTAAACCCGTCTTATCAAAATTTCAATTTTAATACCTTTGTAGGAGAATACCAAAGACTCTCGTTAAGCTTCCGGTTTCAACGTAACATCGGTTACTTTATCTTTCAAACTTATTTGCCATCCTTGCTCATCGTCTTACTTTCATGGGTTTCCTTTTGGATCAACCACGAAGCCACTTCAGCTCGGATTGCTTTGGGTATGTAATCCTTTATTAGAAATCTTCTGTAGGATGCTATATTATTTAAAATATAACTTGTGCTGTTTTTAATATATTTGTTAAGCCTATCCTAAATGGTTTTTATTTGTTTTTGTGACATTTCTTCTAGAATTTTCAATGTTTATAGTGTGTTTAGACTAGCGATAATAAGGGATAAAAGAAATAATTAACAAAAAAATAAAAAAAACCATTTAAAAAAAACAATGGACGGCCTTGATTTTGAAAAAATTTGGCAAATAGGCCAGGCTATTAATCGTTGTGCAGGATTGGTTGTATCCATAGTTTGTTATAACAGGGCACGGTCTTCAGCACGTGGCATTTAAATTAACCATTATATAACCTCAATTTGTATGCAAATGATAATTTGAATGTTTTAAGGTGCACTTTGCTTGAAAATACTCTTCAAATGTTGGGTATATTTTGTGTTAGTTCAATATGATTTTTGTTTGAAAGCAGAGCTCAGAAAAATCCCATTTTTGACAGAGCCATTGTTAAAAATTTAAAAATTAGAGGTCTGCACGGATAAAACATAATCAAAATTATAGAGCTTTATTTATTATAAATTTAATTGAGTTTAGCCCTAAAATGGGCACCCAGCTTTATTTCCGTGGGGTCACCTTGGCTAAATATTAGAAACCTTACGAATATTATATTCGCTTTGTACAAATTATAAAACAAGTTGCATTATTTTTTGACCTTAAAGGCATAACCACGGTCCTTACCATGACAACCATAAGTAGCGGCGTTCGGTCAACTCTACCACGGATATCGTACGTCAAAGCAATCGACATCTATCTCGTCGTTTGTTTCATGTTTGTTTTTGCGGCACTGCTCGAATACGCTGCCGTTAATTACACCTATTGGGGATCGCGTGTTAAGAAACGGTAATCTCCTTTTTACATTTATAGCTCGTTGTTACATCCATGTCTTACAAATACGAGGTCTCGTGTTCGATTCCGTGCGTAGCCGGTTTTTTTTCTCGGAAAAAAACATATGTATGTACAACAACTTTTAGGCTGCAGAGTTGCACACTTAGGCAGTTGGCCCTAAACCATATAGCTCGGAATAAAAAAATCAATATGCGGGCGTGCTACCCCTATATGAGAAAAAGTATCCTAAATCCGACCATTATTTTTATGTTACCTCCTATTTTTTGAAATGTTCTAATTAAGAAAGTTTTAGAATTGAGTCTCAGAATTATTGAAATTTTAAATAAAATTAGAGACTTAATATTATCTTTTTGGTGTATTTCCAAATTTATTAAATTCAAGTTTTTTCATGAAATGAGTTTATTTTGTATTCGAAGCACAATTAACTATATCACTGAAAAATATTGAATAAAGTGTGCTTATAATTTGCAGATATAGACGTCCATCTCCATCCGAACGAAAACTATTCCAAGACCTGATTGCGAGTAAGAAGAATTGGTGGAAAACAGGCAAAAAATTTGGTATCGACTCACCTCGTTGGTATAAGCACAAAAGTCGAATAATTCCTGTCGCTCAGAATGCAGCATTCGATGAAAGAAACTATTTCGATGCTAATCATTTGCAAATACCTTGCGTTGACAGCGATGGCGTTGTTACCAGTGGGCTGGTTTGACTTCAAATAATTTTTAGCATTAAGTTTGGTGAACAAATAGTTTTAGCAAAAATAATCCATACACCCGTGATCAATTTTTAGAGCCCAGACAGAAAATTGGCCATTTTAAAATTATCGGCCCGTCTTATTTGTCATTTTTTTAATTTTAAATGAATTTAACATGCATGTCATTCTTCCAACAAAAAAAAATAATAACGAGCTAAACTTCTGAGTAAGGGGAAGCAAACTAATCTATTTTCAAGTTATTAAAATACGTGAAGAATATTCTCTCTGTCTTCGCAAAATCCACAGCCGGAAGAATTTTACCAACTGCAGGCCATTTATGCTAACAGGAGAAATCGATTAGGCAGGGAAAATTTTGATAGCATAATATTTTTAAATTATATCTATAAAAAAGTTTGCTATATTTTTAAATAAAGTACATTAACCTCTTATAATGGCTATAAATTATTTTTGGATATTTATGATTTTGGAAGCCTGCTAAAATAAATAAATAAATTTGACTAAGGAAGCGCCCTTAAATAATTATTTTATTTTTAAATAATTTTAGACACCTTTTTTAGGCCGGATCGGATTGGATCCAAACGGTTGAGTTCTATGCCGATCCTATTTATGCGGTCAATGTAAATAGCTCGCCAAATTATTGAATTGGCGAAATTGGTCAGACGGATTCGACCAGATACAAAAAAAAATTATTCACACATCGGGCCGGACCTTTGCTAAAAAGTAGACAAAAGGACCTCATAAAGGTCCGTGAAAAACACTTATAGTAATACAATAAGTAAAATACGTTTAGGCGTCTAAATTAAAAATTCTTAGCACTACTCAATAAAATTTAGGTGAGCGGCGCCCCTAGAGCCATGACTTCTCTTATGGGCGCATCGGCTTGATCAAAAAAACGTAATAGTATGAACTGCTAATTTCACGAACCCGGGATCAATTTGTCAACCTGTACATATAACCTTTTGGGTTTAAAAGGATAAAAATTTAGTAGATTTAGTCCAAAAAAGGGTGAAAGTGTTCTCTTTGATAAGCTCCAACATACTAAACAAATTAAAAATTGTTGCAAATATAAAATTTTTTGCATATTATTTGTAAAATCAATCAAAATTTTGCTTCGATTTAAACTTTAAATATATTTCGCATAATACATAGGCAATAATGCATCGAAATGACACAGATAAAACTAATACGATATGTAGAAAACGGACTTCTGGCACCAAAGGCCGCCATTCAGCCACATTCCTTAAATTATTACCTAATAACAGTATATATCAAAATTTTGTCATAAATTCGCACCAAACTCAACCTAATTTAATGGGGCATCGTTCACATTATTTATCGATTCTTGGGAAAAAAAAGTTTATAAATATATATAGGGTTAATTTATAAAAACCGAAAACATAGCACATTGTAAGAGGTTCTAAAAATCGCACCTCTACTTCAAACAATATTTTACACAGGTTCATAGATTTTGACCCACAGCTCAGCCTTGGTACAATAACTTTAAATAAAAATTTATAACCAAGTTTAAAAAAGTAGAATATTATTTGTTTGGATACAAAGTTAAAAATAATTTGTATATATGAATTTAGGTATTGGTAAAAGTAAGAATGGTGAAAGAGATTATCGAATATCTTCCTTATCTTCCGATGAAGATGACCAGATTCATTTTAAAGGTTGTATGTTAATTTAGATTAATGTATTTTGCTTAACCCGCACACTGGGGTAGAGGCATGTATATATTTCAGCACCTGTAAATATACAAAATAGCCAATCTTACGTTTTAAACCAAAAATGTTTTAAATACCATTCAAGCAATCAGATTTCATTCATTTTTTCGAAAATTTAGTGAATATTCCAAAAATTCTATTTTTTTTTTTACATTTTATAAAAATTTTATTTTAGAAGAAATATTTCTAATGCTAAAAATTAAGATTGGCGACTTTGAAAATTTGTTTTTATGGCAAGAAAAAAAATTACAAATTATCAAATTTTGTTGAAAAATTCAATAAATTTTGGAGGCGCCCCTTAAAGAAAAGATATATGATAAGAAATATCAAGTCTCTAGCTTTAAAGCCTTTTTAGATATAAGGGTTTAAATTGAGGTAGCCACAACTTTTGCAATCGAACCTTTTTTTTTCACGAATCGGATTTTACTTATGCGTTTTTTTTACAATAACTTCAAATGCCTTAAATATCGACAAAATATTTTAGACAACTTTTCACTAGCTTCAATTCTACGACCTGAGTTTTCAACGGATACCGAATATAGTGCTATCGATTCTTCAATTCCTAAAAAGACGACGGGTGAAGGGCGTAAAAGTTCTTCCTATATATCGATCCTGGAAGGAAGTCGTCGAGGCTCGAGTCCTACCAAGATTTCGGAGAGTGCTGTGAAGAAAGAACTGCCACTTGTGATGAATGATGAGCATCAAGGAGACCAAGATGACAATGATCTTTTTTACGTGCTCCATTTGAAACCTTTGCCAATGCTAGTGCGTGGCAGTCGAGACTATTACGAAACTTCGTCTTTTGAACTTCCCATGTTGGATGGTAGGAATGACAAGGTTGATGCTGATTCTGTGCCTTCAAACACGCATTCCCTGATAACAAATGTATTATAATTTATTTGTTATACATTCAAATGATTCGGATCATACACATATACTTTTGATCCAATATATTCAAATATATTGCTTTATTCATAGCGACAGTCAAGTGCCCTTTTCATACCTGATTCCACTACGTTAGTTGAACCAGTTGCCTTACTACCGAACCCTGAGACAAGTCCCACATCTAATTATCAAATAACTTCAGCCTCATTCATTCACTCCAACTGCAAAAATAGTTCTGGAACTCCCGAGGGTATTAAGCACACAAAGAGTCTGTTCAATATACAATTCAGTAGCAATAACGGCGGTGCTTATGGGATTAACAAAATTAAATCGCGATATAAAATATCAACTCCATCCTACATAGCACATTTTTTAAAATCTTCCTTCAAAAAATCACTATCGACTAACCCACGAGGTCATATTATTTCAATAAAATTAATAAGTGTGGGCCAAAGGGAAAATGGGCTTGTTATCGGGCAAAAGGGGAAAGCTCATAATAATTTTAAATTTTAACACAAAAACCCCGAAAAAATGAAGAAAAAACTCTTTCCAAAAGCCCTTTTTAAATTTTTTTTTCCTTATTTTGAAAATGGACTTCATTACTTTTGTTTAAAAGCCCAAAAAGCCATTTTTTACTAAATCTTCTTAAAAAAAACCCTTTTTGTAAGAGTTTGTTCCTAAAAAATCTCCTTTAAGGACTGGCTCTTTTTGGTTTAGGCCTGATAGTTATAATTTTAAAATATTTAATCAAGATTGTGTGTCGTGCAAAAAACATGAAAAGAGATTATTAGTCAGGCGCGTATAGAACATTCTAAAAAAATATTGGTTTAGTGGGAAATTTTTTTGTTAGAATTTTCAAAGGTATGTTAAAGTTTATTTAAAAAAAATTATAAAATACAATGGTTAAAATATTCTATGCAATTAAAGTTTCAAATTTTTAAAAATTTTTGAAAAAATTAACGAATTCTGAACTCGTAAATAAATTGTATTTGTTAATGCTTTCCTATAAAGTCATGTCATTTTTCACTCGACATTTTTGTTTATAATTTTTTTCTTGATAAATTTAGCCTAAAAATAATAAACAATAGACTCTAAGCCTATCGTAAATATTTGTATTTCATAATCTAAAATTAGTTTTGTGTTGCACTTTCATTCAGGGCTGGGGAAAAAACTAAATGGGCTTTTATTAACAAGTTTTTGAGTTATTTTCCCCAAATGCCAACAAACTCGTGGGCATGGCAAAAGAAAAGCCCCTTTTCTTGCTTAAAGAAAAGGGGCATGTTTAAAAAAAGCTCCTTTTCTTCAAAAAAAAAAAAACCTAGGAGCTTTAAGAAAAAAATAACCCACCTATCATTATTAAAGAGAGAAAAGCATAATTTCGAAATTATTATAAAGAAAACAAAAAATGGGCTTTTTGGGGCTCTTTGTAAAAGCCACTTTGGGGTTTTTTGCCCCTTTTCTTAGTAAAGGCTTTTTTTGAATTATTTTGGCCCTTTGTTTGTAGCTCCCTTTCTTTCTTTATGTTTTGGGGGGGGTCGAAGAGCCAAAGTTTTTTTGGCTCATTGTTTTCCCAGCACTGCTTACATTAAAGTTTCTTTATGAGTAAGAGACTTATACCCTAAATGAAATTCGCCATAGCTCAATTCTAAACTTTTGACCTGGCCGCTTATTAGGTTTTAGTAAGCCGATGTTCACATCCGTTATTATCAATATCGTCTTGCACTTTTATAAGGAATAATTATGGTAATCAAAAAATATATCTTTGTTGTTCAAATTTGATCATATTTAAAATAAATATCAAAATTAGATTTTGCTTCAGTTAAATTGTTTGGACCAAACAACCACCGAATTCGTGTATTTTTTCTTCAAATATTAATCTCAATAGTGAAGATTGAACAATTTTATTTTTAATTTTGAAAACCTATAGATATACTCAGATAATTTAAAATAAAACGAATATATTTTAACCTCTTCGGTCTTTTTCAAGGAAAAAATTAAAACAAACTTTATAAATTCAATTTGGCAATTTATTATTTCTAAACCATGATGTAGGCACTGATCTTAATCACTCACACAAATCTCCTCGTGACCAAAAGTCAAAACCTGGAGAGATAAAGATTTCAAGTAATGATGGACCAACTTCCACGACCCTCACGGAAGGAGAATCTAGTACCACGGCATCCGAACCTCCTTCAGTGGTTGGTAGCAGCGCCCGACTACGTAAAGTCGCGAGTCACATAAACGTAAAAACATTCAAGAAAAAGGCTAAACGGCTTAAACAGCTCATCCCAATAGTCACGAACGTCAATGTTATCGATAAATACTCACGGTTCATATTCCCCTTCACCTTCTCTTTATTCAATCTCATCTATTGGGCCTATTACCTTTGCTTTTCTCGGGGCAAATTTAAGTGCCTCGATTTTAGGTAAGAGCGTGTGAAACCAGAAAAATATTGAAATATATGTTGCATATTTTGGAAAATTTTGAATTGCAAGGACTTTTAATGTTTACATAGTAAATAAATTTATGTTGTATCAAACATTTGTGTAGCATATGAAATAATATAGCTATAAAAAAACTGGCTATACAACGGGATTTGCAAAAGTACAAGTACCCTAAAAAAATTAGTTATTAGTTATAGCTATTAATATTGACTACACAGGTCAACAACTTTTTGAGAGTTATGCAGAGAATAAACCTGCTATGTTAGGGAACATCAAATCCGTTTACCATTTTTCCTAACCAAACTTAGTTAGTCAGTTATAAACATTGCACATTTTAGAAAAAAAGGTAAAAAACCAAAAAAGATTCAAACAATAGTAAATTGAAATTTTATTTTTTCATATTCACAATAGTTAATCTGTTAAATTTTGACTTCAAATAATATTTTCATTTAAAACCGATAATATATCGTGCCGTATTTAAGTTTGGACGCGAACTATTTTATATTATCTAAATGCCGATTAATATATTAATAAAATTTATTTTTCATCATTTGTGATTAAAAATATAACATACAAGGGATTTTAATATGCAAATAATATATTTAAATTTTTTCTTTTTAGGGGATATTTAGATCTGTCAATTTGGTCAAAAAAAGACCATTTTTTGTTGTAACGAATCTAAGGAGCTAAAGACGGAGGATACTACGAAAAACGGACAATATGTATGAGATTAGGCCATCATGGGGATGCATTCTTTTATGTTTTCAGGAAATTCACGTTTCTGACATTGACATTTGTTAACCTGTGCTATAAAAGGACCTCTGCATCATGATATTTTATTTCTTATTTAAACATTCCTATTAGTTATTTATGATTAAACTACAACTCCAGAACAATTTTTATAATTGATGAATTCTTTAACCCAAAAGCGAAATTGATAAAAAAATAGATTTTGACAACAAAATGATAGTTACAGAAAAGTGCATTTTGATGGGACACATAGCAGGGACGTAAACTGTCCATAACTAACATTTGTTATAATTATATTTGTCAAAAATTTCATGAATAGGAAACATTATGGACGTTTTGCTGGTCATCAAAAAACGCAATGATTCGTTAGTATTGCTATGCCAACCCACTCGGGATCTTTTAAACAAACCAGTATAAAATAGAAATAACTTTGACAGGTGGAGTTTGCCTGTTTCTGCTAAG
>CM060243.1:30173408-30308175 GCA_030555515.1 Acutogordius australiensis
CTAAAATTGAATCCTTAGTTTCTAGGTATATTTTCATAATAGTTTTACATATAAAATATAAAGTTTTTAAGGTAAATAATAGCTAAAAATAAATTTTTATTTTCATAACATTATTTTCTAAATTTTTATGTTTTACTAGACCTAAAAACACTGTTTAATCAACAACACACATTTTTATTAACAAGATTTTTTTTATTGTAATATAGAAAAAAAATAAAAAATTCCCATTTTTTGATTTTTTCCTACTTTTTGTTAAATAAAATTATCAATATACTATAAAAATGACTTATATTAGTTAATAATCAAAAAGCACTTATTTTTTTTTAAATAATAAAAAATCAAGTTTATAGCTACTCTTGAGGTTATAGAGGTTTAAAATTGGGGTCCATATTAAGTAGTTCTTAAAATCTCGGAAAAAAAATTTATTTTTAAATTTACATATAAAACTTTTCAAAAATATAACTAACTTTGAACGCACCAGTATAGGCTCAATAAAAAAAATTTATTTGCAAATTTTCTAGGGCATTTTGATAACCACCTTAATTTTTAACAAATACTACATTAAGTAATATTTATTGGATCCTAAATAAAAGCTCTTCTTGCTAGTAAGGGCAATAGGGATAAAAGAGGAAACATACAAAAAATGTACTTCTTGTAAAAAATTTGACCATACTCAGGCAGCCATATTGATCAAATTTTTGCAATATATCGGCGGCTTATCAATTTGTTTTTGAAGAACTTTCATTAATAAAGGTAGTTGTTTAATTAATTTTACACCGGCTTTTTTAATCATATAACAAATTGATGGGTTGTACTATTCGAACCTTAACTTACTGTGCATTATCCCATGAGTTTAGTAAAATTTAGATAGAGGCATGTTATCAACTAAAAAACTAGAAATCAGAGTCAAGACCTTAAAGCCCGCCCGGTCTAGTGCCGCTCTAATCAGCCCCGAAAAAGGGCTGGGCCATAATATACAATGGGCCGGCGAGGCTTAAATCAAAAAATATGTCTGGCGAGCTGGCCGGGGCTGGATTAACTCTACAAGAATCACTGTAATTTAGCAAGCAAAAGGAACGGCCATTTGTTAATTTTCGCTAAACTTTACTTAATTAAGTGCTTCCCACTCATGTTTCCTTTATCACCTAGGAGTGAAAAATCGTGGCAGTGTTCACATTTCAATTCTAACCCCTTAACAATGGAATCTCATTACAAAGGCAAGTTAAATTGTCTTAAAAACTTCAACATAACCTTGTTTTTTTCTTGACCATTTTCAAGATCTATCCTTGGCTCAATGCTACAAGTGGAACTTAAAACATTTTTGTATAGCGTTATCGTGTTGAAAGTCAATGACAAAACACCCTGGCATATGTTTTGCAATCTTAAATAATCACGCGCGTAACTTCGTACAAGCCGTATGTATTATAGTTATACTATATCATAATTTATGAAAATTCTTAAATAAAATATTTTTTATGGCAATTAATACGCATAATAAATATATGGATCGCGATATGTTATAGATTTTTATATATGAGGACAAATATTTCAATATATAAATTTGAAAGAAAACATAAAACAAAGAACCATTTAACGATTGTTCAGTCTAAATTATAGATAATAGAGAGATGGTCGTTTTTCCTTCGAGAAATAGGCTAGCTACATCATAATTTTATTATTGATATTTGTGAAAAAGCAGTATTATTATCAGGTAAGTAAAATACCTGAGCAGTAATATGACATTAAAAAAAACCCATTTTATGAATGCCTTGTCCATGCATATACATGAAAAATTTCTAATAATTTAGTTTTAAGGTCAGTGTATTGTGTAAACGCTGCAAATTTGTTTGAAATTTCTCAGTACGAAGAAAATTTAATGCGGAATTCGCAAACAGCTATTTGTAAATAAACGACACACACTGGTTACAATTTTTATTTTCAACAAAATTTGGAAATGTTTGCTAAAATTTAGTTTTAAATCTTCAAAAGATATTTCTTCTGGTATATGTAAAGATTCAAAGTTTCCTAATTAACCATAAATAAATTTATATAGAGTTTGGACGCATTTTTCAATTCTTGCAATAAAACATAATCTCCTAAATTACGCTAATTCCATACAACTATGTTAATGCTGTAAGAAAGTATAAACTGTAGTTTTTAATGGACATTTAAGTAAATCTAAAAACATCCCATTCCCAAACTGCCAAATTCGCAAAGCAATCCAATGTATTCCAATCGGTTTAAATTTTTTATAGTTGAATGACCATCCCCATTTAAAATTAAAATTTCCTTTATACAAAGCGGATTGCGGATTGAAATGAATATGATACATTTAAGTCAACTTTCGCGTTACATGTTTCGGTTTTTAAGAATGCTGATAATCTACTATATTGGAATCATTCTTATATCGGTAATAGTGAATGTTAATATTTAATATATTAACAAAAGGTTATAACCAATTAAATTTCGCTTTTTGTGCATCTAGGTTACTACTGAAGGCAATAAAGACATCACAGGTAAATCAAATAATTACATTAAAATAAGCATGTTAGGCACAAGGTGGGCTCATGTATACATAAAGGACCTATATATTTATATAAATATCGAATACCACCGAGCTAGGGGTGAGAAAATGTTGCTTTTAGAGAAAACGATTTTTTGTTCTCCAAGGCCGTACCTAATTTTCTTTTGACCTGTCCGGTCCACATGTAAAGGTGCAGATTAGAATTATTATAAAATTCACCATTTAGCTTTCCGCTAAAATGTTAAAAATGGGCTTACATAAAAAAGAGATTTCTCCGTTTGAGGTCAATATTTTGGTTATTCTTATATTTTGCCAATTAAAAACCATTTGATTTGTTACGGCTCTCTCTCTAATTTGGTTGTTTAACTCTCTCTCTCGCTCTCTCAATTCAGTAACTGTGAATTGCGACGCCATCCAGGGAATGATAGTCAAATTGGTGCCCGTAAAACCTTTTACCGGTCGAATATATACCCGTGATTACATGGACATTCCCCCGTGCTCGAATCAATTCCGAGATTCGATGCAAATGGACATTGCTATCTCATTTACCGGCTGTGGAACTAAAAAGGTTAGATATATATACACTATTTTTGAAATTTAAAATTCGTGGATGTCCTATATCAGACAAAAGAACTCAATTTGTTGAAATTTTTTATTATTCTTATCGGGTAATTTCTGCGGTATTTAACGTAATCTTACAGAGATACGAGAATACGTACAGTAACGTGGTGATTGTACAAAAGAACCAATTCTTGATAACGGCTGATGATTCGGCTTACGAGATCATATGTGAACCCTTTTCCGATACCAACGAAACATTTTCTACTCAAGAAGTAACAGCTGAAATTGGGTAAATTTCATGTTTTTGAATTAAAGTTAAAAAATTTTGCGGGTTCGGGCATTTAACCTTTGCTACTGGAATCATTACACTAAATAATTGGCCATGTCAGATTACAAGATAATTTGTTTTTAAAAATAGTTTAAAAATTAGGTCTAACTGTAAGCCAATGGCATCTCTACTGAGTTAACAAGTACATTGATCTGTGAATAATCGTGAAATCTTGTGTTTTGTGATTTTTATTTCAACAAATTACTGTAAGAGACACGTTAGGCTATAGGTGTCGATTTAGTCCACACATAATCTTCCTTTATGATCAAAAAAAGTATCATTTAACGGAGTAGCGACCTATAAAAATTCATTTGTCAAAGATTATTTTCTTTCTTACCAGGCCGAAAGACTAATAATTGACATGCCAGAGTTTACAGCTATGCCCCCACCCCTCTCAACCTTCTTCTCTTTTTGACTTAATAAAAGGTATAGTGCTTCTGTCTATTTAATAGGAACTCATTTCTAATTAGGCACTCTAACAATCTACACTCTTTAAACACGATAATAATTTAAAAACCATGAAAAAAAAAATAGATAAATAAAAATTTCTTGTTACACTAAATTTAGAGATTTTATAATGTTTTATAGAGAGAGAGAAGGTTAATTCGTAATATTACAAATCTTTTTAATACCTAATATATAAAAATTTTAAGAAATAGAATCTTAAAAATAATGGTATGTTTTTTTTTTCAATATAAGTTTTTGAGGCTACATAATGATTTTTAACATTCAATATTGACCACGTAAGGATCCGGACCCCAATTAAACTTCTAATATCAAAACAAATTGGAAATACAATTTTTAATTATTTAAATTTTGAAATATCCTAGTCGTATGGACCCTCTACGCCCACATATCTGTTGTGGCTAAGTCATGAAAACTGCCTTCCTTGAGCGAATTAAGGGTCATTAGCTGGAGGCTCAAACTAATTATTAATTAATATGTTAGTCCAAGCCCCGTGCAGCTTATCGACCCGGCCCTAAGACATTTTAGAATTGAGCCGGGCCGGAGCCCGTTTAATATTATTATTTTATAATTGAATGACACACTATTTTTTTTTGTTTTCATCTAATTTTAATTTGATCGGGCTGGTGTAAAGGGCAAAAATTTTAACGTCCTCTAATAGGGGAGGCCAAACTGAGACTCGTGGTTAATGGGCGAAAGGAAATTTTTTTAAAGACGGGTGGGTAAGCCTGGCTTAAAAATTTAGGTGGCCCGTGAAAATTATTAGTAAATATGTATTAAACGTGCATTAATTATAGTCCTCTGTTGGAGCCTTCGGCCATATTCACGGCTACCACAATTCCACCTATCATATTTATGAATATATACGATTTTCGCAAGGACACGTATGTTCGAAATGTTAAAATGGGTCAAATATATGAACTCGAAATTGATCTTCAAAGCGGTATTTAAATTTTCTCTTACGATTATTATTTTGGTTATTGTTAAGATAGGACATGTGAAATATGTTTAATTCTTAAAGTCATGTGATATAAAGTTCACTGTTCTCTTATGCATAAATTTCTACATATAATACTTGATATCAATTAGGGTTAGGCACTGCCTAACCTTATCCAAATCCCCAAAATCTAATTATAACCTCAAACTTTTCAATTATCTATTTATGACAGATTTTATGTAAGTAATATTTTTTTACATTTTAGCTGTATATGGTGGATTTGTCAAAAATTGCGTCGCCAAAAGCGAGATAAATAACCAAAATTTTACGCTATTAGATGATCAAGGGTAATAAATTGTATTTTTACATGAAAATGTATTTATTATATGGTCAATTCCACCTCAAATCGACAAACTTTTTCCCTTCAAGTCTCAGTTTTGGCTGAAAATTGGTACATTGGTAGGGTCCTTGGGTGCTGATAAAAACCTAATTTTTTTTTGACCGGAAGTGATTTTTGACCGAGATATGAGCAAAAATATTTTTTATTTTTTTGCAAAAAAAAAATTTGAGGCAACTTTGCGCGCATGTATCATCAAAAGTATTGTAGCTAGAGGCATAATTTTTTTTTATTTTAAAGATCGTAATAAGAGCTACTTTAGACGCAAAAAATATTTAAAAAAATTTTTTTTTAAGTTACCAAAAAATTTAAGTCAAGTTTAGACACAAATAGCTCAAAAAACGTATCTTTGAATTTTCTGAAAAATTTATAAAATATGGCCCTTAATATTGTTAATAAATTGATGATTTAAAAAGTTTGGGACCGGCATGACTTTTTATAAAAATTTAAAAAAATCAATTTTTTGCCCTAATTTTTGGACATATTTATGCCCTTGGCACTATATTATAATATGCCAATGTGCCAAATTTGACAGTATTCCAAAAGCAGGACATATGGGCAATTATGTTAGACCATAATAGTTTGATTTAATTGATTACTACTATTATTAAATTTACAATGAAAAAGTGAACCTTAAAACCGAAAAAAGTGAAAATTTTGCCTGTTTTCAAAATCGACTTTCTGGTTAACCAGCCAATCTTTTTTTAATATTTAACATTTATTTTATAGATAAAATATCGCTTAATAACATATAATAGCCCCACCTTTTTTCACTCGATTTTGACGCTTCTACAATAAAAATACCTAAATTTGCCAAAAAACAGCAAATTTTCAGGTGTCAAAAAACTAACGCAGATTGTATTGGTCTGTGCAAACTTATTTTTTTATTATTTTTGCATAATTATCTAAAAATATATAGAACCTATATAATCAGTCAAATTTAGCCTGTTAAAGTGTTAAAAAAATAGTATATATGTTATGTATAGAAAATCTTAAAAAACTAGATAGGTAAATTATAAAAAAATGAGATTATTAAATCATTCCATTATTTTTATTAAATTTGTAATTTAATGTATTTATTAAAACAAATTTTTGTGTTAAAACTCGTAAGGAACGCATTTAGTTATAAAAAACTTTAGGTCAATGCCCAAATCCATATGCCCATAGAATCAAGTAACAGTAATATTTCCTCTTTCTTTAACAGGTTTAGTGCGTCTATATTATAAAACTAAAATGTACATGGAACTTAAATTGTTGGTTTTTAAACTTTATTAAGGTCAGTTAGATATATATGGTGTGCCTTGCTCTAAATAGCCTTTCAAAAACATATTTGGCATTTGTAAAAATTAGTAAAAAAGACTGAATGTCTATATTTTGTTTATATTAAATTGGGTCTAATATTTAGTCTTATTATTCATCATTGAAGCTAATTCTGCCCGTTATAATCATTTAAGGTTGTTTAACCCTAAAATTGACTTCTTTTATGTAATTATAATATCAAAAAATCATACCACTACGTTTCATAAAATAATTGACTTTTTACGTTAATTTTAGGTTTGTTGATAATCATAAAAAAAGAAAATCTGTTAAATCATAATATTCTAAATAGGCCAAATATATTCTATTTTACTTATTTTTGTCAGATTTAACGTTGTTGAGGCTGTTTTATTTAAAAACTATTAAATAATAGAAAAAAATAAATTTTTACAAATTTTTTAACCTTATTATTTTTTCTAAAATCCTCTTAAATTTTGTTTTATACATTAAATTTAACAAATTTTTTGAATTTTGCCGAGGATAAATATTGAGAATTATGTACATATTCTAATATTGTTCATCAAACTAAAAATGACTATTAAAAGTTAACATATATTAGCATAAAAATTTTAAGTTTCTATTTTTTACACCTTAAAATTTCAAAAAACCTGGCAAACTTTGGTTTTTATTTCATAAAAAGCTATGGGTACGTTAAAAAATGTTGGGGAAAATATATGTTATACAGTGATGTTTTATGTATAAAATGCAGTTTTAAATTTTCAAATTGGTTTGGTAGTGACCCAGAAAGTCGGCTTTGAAGATAGGAGTAAAATACTGAAAATTACCAATTTTTTTGTTCTGAAGTTCCCCTTTTCTTTCCAAAATTGACAATAGTTTGAATCAAATTAATAAAATTGTTTTAGCCCAACATACTTGCCCCTATGTCTAACTTCTTATATATAAACAAATTTGGCACTTTTAAATATTTTAATATAGTACAGGGAGCAAATTTTTGACTAAAAATCAAAAAAAAAAATTTTTTTTTTTTGAATTTTTTAAAAAGTCTAGTTAGTCCCATACTTTTGAGTTCACATATTAATAATGAATACTAAGGACTGTATTTCAGCAATTTTTTAAGAAATTCAAAAATACGTTTTTTTTGTTATATCAAACTAAATGTTCTTTACAAAATTGTAAAATTTTAAAAAAATAATTTTAAAATAATAAACACATGAAAGATAGCCCTTATTGTCCTCTTCAAAATAAAAAAAAAATTAAGTCTCTAGCTATAATACTTTTTGACTTATAACCTCCCAAAGTTGCATCAAATGTGAAAATTCACCTTGCAATTTTTTTTTCTTTTGCCCCTATCTCCGTCAAAAATCACTTTCGGTCAAAAAAAATTTCCAGATTATGAGATACCCTTAGATACTACCTCCATGCAAAATTTCGGCCAAATCAAAAGGGGTACCCTTCCCGGATTTGCTGGATTGAGGTGGAATTGACCATATATATATCAATATATCAAATGATTTTGATTTGGTCATATCAAAATTAAAATTTTTTGTAAATTTTGTTCGTTTAAAACCAACTATTTTTTTTTTAAGTTTTGAGACTAATTTGTATTTCGCAGGTGTCCTAGGGACGTTAGAATTTTCGATAAGGCCTACATCGATGACCAGAGCAAAACAACGGGCCATTATTATATATACATGCCATTCGAAGTGTTTCTTTTTGCCAACGGGGGCAATAAAGTCACCTTCCAATGCGACGTTGTCATATGTCGTGACAGATGCCAACCGGTTAACCTTTTTAAGAATAAATATATTTATGGCACTAACCTCGATTTGACTTTTGTTTGTAAATTTAATTTGATTTCTAATTTCAACAGCCTTAAAAGTACGTTCAATGTTATATTTCAAATAAAAAAAATTACTTTCGTTTCTTTTACCATTTTGACGATATAAAAAATAAAACAGTTTGTTGTAAATAAATGTGATATTACTTCTATAGATTAAAAAGTATTATATATAATTAGTAGCTCCTAATCGCTTAGTTTAAAAACGCATTTTGTTATACATAAGAGTTTGAATATATCTTTATTTTAGCTTTAGAAAACTAAATTTCACTTTTTAAGGAAAAAAAAGTATATTTGAACGTGCCGAATCTACATTTTTCAACATAATTGTTCTATCATAAGCAATAGTAAATCAATAAACATACGATGAAGTTTTTAAAACTGCAGTGAAATATCTACAAATTTAACCTTGTCTACATTGTTATTTTCTAAGTGTTATAGTCAAAGGGCCCTACAGTTTTAGGAAAATTTTAACAAGAGTAATAGAATTTGGCAAAAGTTACTGATTTTGCAACCTTGAAACTTCATAAATAAAAATATTTAGTTTTTAGAATCAGTTTTTGAAATGATGAAAAATTAAATTTTAATGTATATCAAACTTCATTCACAATTAGGTTATACAAAATATATTTCATTCCTCTAAATGACACAATAATATTGTTTATATTTTGCAATTAAATTTGTTTTTTTTTTAACCTTTTTTTAATAAGATTTTGATGTTTATAGCAGGCCTTATAGATTTAACCTGAGGGTTGTACTTAAAATAAAAATTAAGCCTCGAACTGATAAAGAAGTTAATACATATGTTTAAAAAATTGACGAGTTTGTCTTGGTAATATAGTTTTCACATAATTCAATAAGCCGAAAAAAAAATTTTTTTTTTGAAAATTTAATGTTGTACACCCGATTAAGTATTTTCTTTTATATGGTTTTCATCATAGATTATAATAACATTAAAAGAATTTTATATGTTATGGGATACGACCAAAAAAATATTTCCCTGTTATATGGCTGCTAATTTTAATCAAGGTGGATTGTGGATCGGTCATCAAACAATCATATGGCAAGCGGAGACGACGAAAGAGAGAGCAAGGAGCCTTGTCAAATCAAGATGCATCACTGCACAGCATGACAACAAAAGAACACAATTTCATAGGTCTACCCATTGCTGCTACGAATAGCAAAGACACAAATTTTGAGTCAACGCGATATACCGACGGTCAAACCCTCGATTATTTGCCGATCACGAAAGGCTTCAACAATTTTACGGTCCCGCCAGAAATGTATTCCACACATGCAAGCATGAGTGGCGAAAGTGATGAGGGAGAAAGTAATCTTGGGATAACGGAAAAACCGGTTTCGAAAACGTTTAACGTAATCTCGGATGCACAAATATTAGAAAGGACGCTCAATGACATGGGTTTGAAATATATACATTTACAAAGTAGGACAAGTATAGACTTGTAGATAAAAATATGGCTAAACATGTTTTTCTTCCAAATGAACGACTGGGGCTACCAACTTAAGGGCAATTTTTATAATTTTTTTTTAATTTAGAAGATTGAAATATATATTGAATTAAAATCACTGCGTTCCTTAGGTCGCCCTAAATTATGGGCCAAATAGAAAATAAATAATTTGGACGCTACCTTAGGATAAACTTCATTTATCTTGCTTTAAATAAAGGTCTACTCCTATTGAATATATCGTTTATCAGTATTCATTTATCTTGCTTTAAATAAAGGCCTACTCCTATTGAATACATCGTTTATCATTTAGGCATAGGTGGGAATCTTCTCGTAAAAAAGGGGCCTTTTTAAGAAGCCTCATTTTTTTGTAGTAATATGGGACTTTTATCTAAAGGGCTTTTTGGGCTTTTTAATAATAGCAATAGATTTATTCCAACTTCAGAATAAAGAAGAAAAACTAAAAAGGGCTTTTGGATCTGGGTTTTCTCCCATTTGTTTCGAGGCTTTTTTTGTTAACATTTAAAATTACCATGAACTTTTTCCTCCTTTTTTTGGCCTGAGAAAAAAGAACCCATTTTTCCTTTGGCTCACACGATTTTCAGCATTGGGTTATATTGTGATATTTTTAAAAAAAAAATAAATTTTTTTATTATTTTTAGCTAAAAGTCGCCAGTCCTAATTTTTTCAAATTTTCAAAAATAATTTCAAAAAACATAAAGCGCGGCGCCCTTATTTCCAAAAGCAGCTCATAAATCGAAAAGCCTAAAACACTTTAAAAAAAATTTGGATTAGCTTATAATAACAAAAGTTGTTAAATATTAATGACAATGGATCCAACTTTCGCCATGTTTATTGTATTTGCAAATCAAGCAGCTTCAACCACTTTCCTCGACGAATTCCCCGAACTTCATACCATCATTTCTCACGAAGACGAGTTGAAGAGTAAAACGGAACGAAAGGCAGGAGGCTCTCGTGAGCAATCCAATACACCCAAGGATAAATCTGTAATTGGTCAAGGTGGTGGAATCCTTACCAAACTCTTTCCATCATTGGCTCAAGGCCCAAAATTTTTGAGTAAACTCATCATAATTTTGTGGGTCCTGGGCGTGGCCTTGATCGTTTCAGTAAGTGCAAACATACTTTTGACATACAAGCTCAAAGCGGACAAAACTCAGTCTCAGCGGAAGCAAAAGTATTTTGACGAAGGAAACTTGGTCCGGCAGCAGCATCACAGGAACAGCCATCATAAGGCAAATTTTAGCGGGGGAGTTGAGGGTGGTGGCGGTGAATGTAAAGTCCCTAAAATATTTAAGGAATCAAAGCGGAAACAAACTATGGATTGTGATGATGCTAGCGATGGTCGGGTAAACCCTCTATTTTTCAGGGCCACCAAACAGCAAGTTGATATTGCCGTTCTTAAAACAAATCGCAAACACCTCAACGACGTTTTATAATGCTAATTGCTAACATAAAATGTAGATCTTTAATTGTTTTTGTTAGACTATGATTAATTCCTAATAATATATATAGACAATAAAACAATAAAATACCTGACAAAAACTAAATTTGACGTTTATAACCCTTGAATGGTTGATTTTGATAAATTTAAACGTCAAACTAGTGCATATAAAATTATTATCGGAAACATTAGTACAATATATATAATATCGACTTTTGAAAAGCGTCACATGTTTGATAGTTTCTAATTTTTGACTTTCACGGATTTGCAGGATCAAGGCTGAATCTATATATCTTAACTGAAGAATTATTAGAGTTAGGACTTTATTGTAGCATTTGTTCGAAGTTTTATGAAATATGGAAAATTCTTACAAATATAATTAAAATTATTTTGAATAATTAAAAAAAAAGGTCTAATCGATGAAACCTTAATGTAAATTGCCCGTTTACCAAAAGCCTCAAATCTTACCATTCTATCTATTGTGTTGAATTGTATTTAACACTTTTTAATAGTTATTACATGGGAAAAAGCGGGTTATTAAAATATATTTTAAGTTTTATGTCGAAATAAAGTTCTAAACTTTTTTTATTTGAGACATACATCAATAAAATATTGCTAGAATCCATATTTATAAGCTTAGCTTGTTAAAAACATGGGTAGAGAATGTAAATATCTTACATTTATTTCCTATACCATCTGATTATATTATTAATTTTGTGATTTATATTTTTTAAAATACCTTCAAATATTATTTTTGCTATAACACAAGTCGATAAATATTATGGAGTAAATACCGAAAATTATGACACTTCGGTGAAATTTACATAATGGCCTTATCTTAGATGTTTTGTCCGTTTTTCTTATAACACTAGATATGACTATTTTGATAGCTAAAACGAAAAAATGACCGAGTTTGGCCAAATTGATTAATTTTCCGATCACGAGAATACCTAAATAGAATTAAAAATTTTTTTTTATGAAATCATCTGCAACTTTCATTTTCCATCTTAAATAATTAGAAATAAAATTTTCAAGTGAAGCTTTAACATGTAGGCCATACAGGATGTTTATCATCCCACCTAACGAGGTTACGATATTTTATCGACTTTTAAAATATAAATATTATTTGAAATTAGTATATAATGTAAAGCTAAAATTCTTAAGAATCATATACATGCCAAAATAAAATAATTTTCTTCATCGCTTTATTTTTAAATTATCGAGCCTATATTATATCTTTCAAATTTATATTTAAATTTATAAGCAGTTTTTAACTTATATTTAATAAGTGCAAGATTGCGGAAACTCATTACCCAAAATTGTTATGATGTAAATTTGCCAAGAAACCGATGATTAATATTTAAATAGCCATTAAATAATTTATTGTTTTATAAACCCACGAATTTAATTTTTCTTTTACAACCACAGTTTTTTTGATTTTTGATTTTAGAATCTTTAAATTTGTTGAACAAATAAACTTATTGAGTTTTAAAATTAATTTAAATATAATTCTATGCTAAATATAATTTAAATTGCAAAAAAACTGTTATCATATTTTAGATTTCAATCATTTAAAAACTAAAATGTTTTCCTAATGGTGAAGTGCTGATTTTTTATTATTGTTAAATAATATTTTGTTTTGTAATTGAGAGCATAAAAAAAATGTCAAATTAGGTTTATGCACATAAAAAACTTTTTCTGAAATAAATTTATTTTAAAAAATATTAGAAAATAAAAATACACTTTGCACGTGGCCTATCTCATCTAAGTAAGCCTATAAGAATCTTGTAATTTAATAATATTTGTTAAATGTTAATTTTTGATATTAGCAGTAAAAAATATATTAGGTTAATTATTGACTTTTATAAATTTATACATAAAAAATTCATAGCAGCGATGAGTTAATTTTTCATTGTATTTCTGTTAATCATTTGCACGTGAATTAATATATTTTATTCAGTGTAAGATAATAATATTAATTTACGTTCGAATAATATGTAAATTGTTGAAAGGTCAAATAAGAGATAATTGGAACAATTAATGTTAATTGAAAGGTCGATTAAGAAACAAGAGACAATTGAACCAGTTAATTTAAAGGCAAATAAGGGACAAAAGGTTATATCAAATCCAAATTATATATAGGTCAATATGTTGCCAAGGAGTTGAACCCGCGATCTTGCGTAGACAGGCTTGTACTTATCTTATCCTTGCTCACCTGTCGGAAAGGAAGTTTACAATTTACCCGAAATTTTAGGACCAAGATTAAAAACTTTTATAAATCAATACCAGAACCATAGTTTTCTCTTCTTTGCAATTAAAATCCTCGTTATTTATTCTCTTAATATTTTTGCAAGCCTTAATATTTTTAAAAAATTATAATCTCAATTTTTGTGTGCAATGCAGACAACTCAAATGCGTCTATCGTTGTGGTCACCAATCAAAGGCCGATTATCGTCCTGGCTTGTCTCGTATCCTGTCTATTTTTCGTCTGGATTAATTTCGTCATTGCTAACATAAAGTTCCAGTTGTTGCTATTTATCTTCTTTTAATTAAAAAAAAACCTTAATTAATGTTTAGTATCGATTAACTGCCTCTCGCCACAAATATCGTATAATTCATAGCTTTCGTCAAGATTGTTTGCCTGAGTAAAAGGTTCGTATAGGTGGTTATCGACATCAGCATTCTGGGGTTGATCGGTGTCATTGTTAAAGTCATCCTCATTATCGAATTCTTCCCTGATTCGCGTGCTTCTTGACCCATTATTTAGTGCTATATTTCAGTGCTGGGAAAACAATGAGCCAAAACCTTGGCTCATTTTTTCCCCCAAAACTAAAAAAAGAAAGGGGGCTACAAATAAAGGGCTAAGATAAGAATTCATAAAAAGCCTTTACTAAGAAAAGGGGAAAAAAAACTACACAAAAAGTGGCTCTTAAAAAGAGCCCCAAATATCCCATTTTATGTTTTCCTTATAATAATTTCGAAAAATTTTGATTTTTTCTTTATAATAATGATGGGTGGGTTATTTTTTCTTAAAGCTCCTAGGAGTTTTTTTTAAGAAAAGGGGCTTTTTTTAAACATGCCCCTTTTTTTTAAGCAAGAAAAGGGGCTTTTTTTTGCCATGCCCACGAGTTTGTGGGCATTTGGGGAAAAAAACTCAAAAACTTGTTAAAAAAAAGCCCATTAAGTTTTTTTTCCCAGCCCTGCTATATTTAGTTAATATTACTATTAGATGGTTAATTCCTTTCATCAAAATGATGTAATTTCATGAATTTTAATCCCATCTCAATTTAAATTGATTGGTTGAGCATCTCCGAAAATTGTTACTTTGACCGAGTTTTCTGAGTTCATGACAATTTTTATCAAAATAGTGTTTTTGGACTTGTCTCAAACCCATATTTACAATGTTTAAATCAAGTGGTTGGGCCTCTTTGAAAAAATTATATTTACCGTTACAATTGCTAAATTCTAGATATTCATTGTATGGTTGTTCATCGGTTAAGTAATTATGATTATACCTTTGTGAATCACAGCTAAATTCTGGAGGTTCATCGTATGGTTGTTCAATAGCGAAGTAATCATAATAATTATCTTTAAGAATTCCATTGGTTTAAAGCAAAATTATTCGAATATGATAATTGACATAATTACTTACATAGAGTTCCTCGAATATTTCATAACTATTAGCATCATCAAATAATTCTATCTCGCTACTCGGGACTGAGACTATAATTTATTATTACTGTTATTTATAATCTCGTTAAGGCACGTGTCAGCATTAATTGCTCTTTTAGGTCACGGCACCATGTTAATGGCTTGCACGTGAATTAGTATATTTTATTCAGTCAATTTAAAAAAAATAATATTATTTTTAACTTCTAGCTTTTATATGTAACCATTTCACGTTCAGATAATATTGTTGAAAGGCAGGGGCGTATGCAGAAACTTTTCCAAAGGTGGGCAAGAAATTTTTTTTGAGGAAACCAACTACAAATTTATTTAATATTGATATTTTATTTGCAAAATTCTATTATAAGGTTGTATATTTTCCAAAAATTAGCAATTTTATTGATTTCTATTTCCATTTATATGTTTGAAATATAAATTTAACCGCTGGTTACATGATAAAAATTCAAAAAAATTCTAAACGAGGGTAATTGCCCCCTTTAGTCCTCAATACGCCCCTGTTGAAAGGTCCGATACGGGATGATTAGACCAATTAACGTAAATTGAAAGGTCAAATAAGAATATGCAAAATATATATTACAGCATGCAAAAAGTAGAAGGTCAACAATGTCAAACATTTTAACCTAACTATTGGTGCAAGAAGTATTTTTAAAAGTTTCTTATTTCAAATTAACCTTTAATTATAAATTTAAATATCCCACATTTTTAAATATTGCTTAAATAACCTTTAGCCCGCGAATGCTAGGGTGAGAAATTTGTAATGCGAAAGCTACAGTGGGGTCCGTACGAACCCCAATTTTTAACCTCTATAATTTTAAAAATTTTGAATGAGCTTTAATTTATTATTATTAAAGAAAAATATGTGCTCTTTAAAAAACTCATATAAAATATCACGAATATATATTCTAAATTTTATATAACACAAAGTAGAGAAAAATCTGAAAAATGTGAATTTTTAATTTTTTTATTTCCATTAAATAAATTTTCCCAATTAAATGTAGTATAATTTTAATAATTAAATTTAGGTCTTGCAAAACAATCTAAGAAAATTTCATGAAAAATAATATTATGAAATAAAAAAATTTTTTTGGCTAATACTCACGTTAGAAACTAAGTATTTCATATAGAGTATAAATTAGTTTATATCATTATTACACAGGTCAACAAATTTTTGTGAGTTATAGAGATCAAACCTGCCATCTTTAGAATTTTTAAAACCGCTTACCGTTTTTTATGATCACCAGGGATTGGGACGGGTACCGGAACCGGAACTGAAAACAGCGGTACTTGGAGGGTCGCTCGGTACCGGAACCAGTACCGGTTCTTAAATTTAAAAAAACGGTTCCGCGGTACCAAAATATATAAAATGCTTAAAAATATTTAAATTATAACATAGTGCCTGGAAATCTACACGTTGGATAATTGCATTCCACACTAAATCACCTAATTAGCAATATAATCTAAAGCTTAAGCTCAGTATTCAAAATATTATTATAATATTGGTTTGAAGATGTATATCTTATATATAATTTATAAAATTTAATTTAATTATGAAATAAAATATTTAAGCTAAAATATTGATAAGTTATATATTTTAGTAATATATATACATAAATGTTAAAATTTTATTAATTTTAGTTAAATTTTTTATCAGAGATTCAGCTATAAAACTATTTTAATCATACCGAAATTAATATTTGATGCAACTAAATTTTTAGATGTTTAACATCTGTATTAAACTCATTCATCCACTTACACCTATCAAATAGCTTTTAGACGTTCACCACTTCCCTTAAATCTTTCAAAAAATAAGAACTCGTCATTTAAGTAAGAAACTTAAAATTAATATACAAACAATACTTATATTTGTAATTTAAAAATTATGGTTAACCTTTTAATGTGCTACCTAAATTTTATGTGCTATCATAATCGATTAATATTTGTACCCCGTGGTACCGGAACCAGTACCAAGTACCGTACTTGAGCTGAGCTGGTACCGGAACCGGTACCTGTACAAAAAATTTCGGCGTTTTTAACCCTGATAATCACACTTAATTAATCAGCTATAAATATTAAAAATTTTAGAAAAATATAAAAAAAAACAAAAAAGATTCAAAAACAGAAATTAATTAGTTTTTTTTGCATATTCACATCAGTTAACTTATAAATTCAAACTTCAAATATTATTTTTAAATATATCGTGTCGTATTTAAGTTTGGACGCGAAATATTTTGTATCATCTAAATGCTGATGTAAGAGCTTGATGTACTAAATAATTTTATTTCTTATTATTTGAGATGATAAATACAGGTTACAGGGGATTTTTATATGAAAAAAAAATTCTTATATTTTTTTAGGGTATTTTCAAGGTCACAAAATCTATTAAAAAGGCCATTTTTTTAATATGGACGGATTTAAGGAGCCAAAGAATTAAGAAAAACGAAAAATTTATATATGAGATTCATCATGCATTCTTTTATGTTTTGGTAAAATTCATTTACCTGACATTGATATTCGTTGACCTGTGAACAAATTTTTGAAAGTTACGAGCTAACCACGGAGATCAAACATGCCATCTTAGGGATTTTCAAATCCGTTTACCGTTTTTTTTAATCAAACCTAGTTAGACAGCTATAAACAATAGAAATTTTAGGAAAAAAGGCCAAAAAACAAAAAAAAAATAAAAACAAAAAAAATTGAATTTTTTTGCATATCAACAGCTAAACTGTTAAATTTAAACTAATAATAAAACTTTTATTAAAAACTAATAATTTATTGTGTCGTATTTAAGTTTTGATACGAAATATTTCGTATCATCTAATGATGTAAGATCTTGATTTACTAAAAAATTTTATTTCTCATTATTTGAGACGATAAACATAAGTTACAAGAGATTTATAAAAAAAAAGATTCTTGAATCTTTCTTTTTAGGGTTCTCGATCTGTCAATTTGGTCAAAAATGGCCATTTTTCCGATATGGACGGATTTAAGGAGCCGAAGCCGTAAGAAACTAAGAAAACCGAAATATATATATGAGATAAGGCCATCATGGGAATAAATTCTTATATGTTTTTATACAATTCACGGTTGTGCCATTATGTAAAATTATTATTTAAAAAAATTGCCTAGAAAATTAAGTTGCAATTTTTTCAGTTAATATTTACATTGCGGCAATATCATGGTTTTTAACATTAAATTTTACCATGTGGGGTCTATACGGATCCCAATCAAATTTCTAATTTTAAATTTTGTTATAAAATTTAGACCAAATTTTATAATTTTATTCATTATATATTTATGAAAAAATTCACAAATATTTAAGCATTGTATTTAATATTTTTAGAGATATTCAAAATTTAAAATTTGCCTCGCCTATATGAACCCCACAGTGCTAATAGCGTGTTGAAATGTCAAAAATAAAACTAACAATGTAAAAATATTATTTAATAATTGTCATAAAACTAGCCTCATTAATCATTTTTCATATTATTACAGATTTTTCACTAGCCAAATTGCCATTACATTCACTTTAAAAAATAATAAGAAATCTACTAAATTAATCTCATTGAGATATATATAGAAAAATGTTATGCATACAAACAACACTACTAAAAATTTTAGAGTCTAACTAATTAGATATCTAAAAATTAGGGTGTGCTTGGGCTCGCATATGCTCCACCTAAATAGTAATCCTAAAAAAACTTTAATTTTCTAATAAAAATTGTTTAAAATAATAACAACAAAATATGTTTTTTATTATTGGCATTATTTAACCTTAATAATTTTACCACTGTTGCAAAATATTTATTAGTCACATGAAAATATATGTAGAATGATTAAAAATATTAATTTGAATATCCAAAAATTAAGATGTGCTAGGTGTACATATACGCATGTACCTACAAAAATTGCATTATGAGCTATATAAACATTTTGCAGTCATGCCTTATAATATTGGAACAAACGACCATACGAGTATATTTTTCGACATTATGCGCTACTAAAATCATATGCATTTTTGACGGAACAACGTAAAAGCAGACATGCAAATTAAAATGAAGTCATTCTACAAAATTTTAATCGCCGGTATTTAACACACATATATATCGTTTATAAATTATATTATGAAATTGGTTTCTATATATTTTTTTTATATGGTTGGAGCAATGTTAATATAGGTTAGAAAAAGAGCATAACTACATTAATTTTACCTTTTGTTTTATTTATGGGTTATATAATTTAAGAATATCATCTAATTTTTTTAATTTCTATTTTTTTGCGAGAGGAGAAAGTATTAAAATTGCTATGTGACGTCCATAGCGATTAAATGCGATTATTATTATATCATTTAATGACGCTGCATTCTCCAGAATATTAAATCATGCTTTACAACCTTGGCAAAAGTAGGCTAGGATTATTCAGCCAACAATGCCCCCCCCCCCCACATCTCTTAAAAGATATGGCATAAACATCAGGGAATGCCATAAAATTCTAAAGTGTCATAGCACTAATCAAACAAATGTATTCAATTATTTGTATTAAACTGAGATAGTATGGTATTAGGACTTAATAATCAGTTGTTGTGCTGACCCTATTTTTAAATTATTTGACTATTTATTGCTATCCTTCAAATTTTATTTAAAGGAACTCCTGGTACTGGAAAATCTACATTAGTAGATGAAATTTGTGACCAATACCCAAATATTGAACATATTGACATAAGCAAATTTGCAAAAGAACACAATTTAATTGCAGAATATGATGAGGATTATGAGAGCCATGTCATTGATGAAGAAAAGGTGATTTTTGTAAAAATTTATCTTATTTTTAAGGCTTATAATTATTTAATTTTATTACACCAGACAACAAATGACCTCAAAATTTATGATAATATTGTTTTTGGTGCTGTTAACAAATAGTTAGTTAATATTTTAGCCAATGCCCTAGATTTTTAGTTATTTAACTTCAAAAACAATATTATCTTATTTTAAATTATTTTCAGCTTTTACTTTTTTTTAACAATTTTTTTACAAGTCATAAATATAGTAGTAATTTTTTGGAAATTTTATAGATTTAATAATTTCAAGGATTATTTTCTGGAGCTTAGACTCATTATAAAAAATTGAAGGCATTGGGAGAAAAATTCGGAATTGTAATCACATAAAAATTCTGTACAAAATTTTAAAACTATGTTAATTTTTTTTACATGTTTATGATTTAGGACTAAAGTGATGATAAAAAATAGTTTATTTAACAAAATTTTTGTATTTTTAATCTTTAAAAATTTATTGATAAAGGTTTGATTATATAACTATTAATCTAATATTATATCTTTGGCCTTTGATTATTTAATCAGAAAGGTACATGTTTTAAATATCTACTTATTTCATCACTCAATTTAAAAAAATATAGTTATTAGATGAAATCAAAGACTATCTTGAAACTCTTGATGCCAATATTAACACCATAATTTTTGAATACCACGGCATTGACCTTTTCCCTAAAAATATGTTTGATGCCATTTTTATATTGCGCACTGATAATACAATCCTATACGATCGCTTGCATAAGAGGTTTACTTTTAATTGCTTTTACTTGTTATTTAAGATATTTTGAAAGCTAACGTATGAATTATTTTTTTAATTCTTGTGATTTAAATTGTATGAATTGTTTTTTAATTATTTTTTTTAGTTTTTAGAAAACCCAAACGCTTAAATAAGGTCTCAGCATCCTTAAATTTTAAAAATTTTGCAAAAATGATAAAAAGGAAAGAAATTTTTCAATCAAATGCAATTTCATTAACTTTAACGTCGTATATTTAATTCAAATTTTTACAGAAGTATATGTCTCAACGAGTTATGTTTTTATAAGTATTAAATGCAAATTTATGTTTTAGGTAGAATTTTTTTTAAATTTTTGATATGCCTTTTTAATTTATAACATGCTGTTTACTACCAACTAAATATTTTATCTTATTGTATTTTATGTTTGCAGGGGTTACAACCCAAAAAAGTTGGAGGACAACGTCCAATGTGAAATCTTCCAAACCATAGCTGATGAGGCCAAGCATTATATATCGGGCCAGGAGGACAGGGTCCATCTTGAGCAACTCCCCAGTAACACTCCTGACGATATGGAACTCAACGCCAACAAAATTATCAATCTTATCGTCAAATGACATTTTATTATTAATTTACCTTAGGGCGCGGCGCGTCTATACTTAAATAATTTTAGTTTTTAAAATTTTTACTTTTAACCTTTATTGTTAGCATTCAAAATAATTTTTTCTAAAAAAAGAGTTATTAATAAATTTTGTTAAAAAATAATTTTATTTGTATTAAATTTCAACATTTTTTTAAAATAATGACAGTCTCAACGCGCCCCTAATTTTCCATATTATTTAAACGCATTTTTACACACATGCATAAGAAAAATACACATAGGTAATGTTTTATAATTTAAATTATTATTTCCAATTTTGTATATAAATTACAATATATTGAATTGCAATCAAAATAAACCTTTATGTTGTTATTTAAGATTTTACCATAAATGCTCTCTTTTTCCCAATTAATGTTGGCAAACATGGTTTAATAATACGTGTCATATATTTGTTCAACTTGACACCGATTTTTAGCTTGGCATGTTAATAGATGGACGCGTTAGATTTTGGGGTTTAATCTGAAGATATAGACTTAATATATCGCCCCTCAAAGTTTAAAAATATATGTTAATTCTTGCAATTTCGGCATTACAGACATTTGGGTTCAAATCCGTTTTAACATCGGATTTTGAACTATATTTATAAATTTAGATGTTAGAAAAATTGATTATAAGCTGGTATAAGTTTTGTATCTTTGGCATTAATAAATGCGTTTAATTTTATCCATTAGCCATATCAAAAACTGGTTTTATTAGTATGTCTTATCTTGAAAAAGCTAATTTAGTTAATGTCCAAATGCACTTTGTGCGAATAATTTTTGCAACAAAATTCTAATTTCTAGTTAAAACTGCGCAGCACAGTATAAATTTTATGATGCAATTTGAAGATTTTTATTCCAAATAAATATTTTTAAAAAACACACCAGTTAATACGATAATTAATATTATAAAGTTTGATCGTTTTTTTAATTCCTAACCTGCATGCACCATGTAATTTTTTATCCGGACATCAGTGCGAATCCACTTTTTATTATCTCAATCTCGTACTGATCCGTTTGTTTTTCTTTGGAATTTTCTGGTGTATTTGATGATCTTATATCCAGTTAGACTAGCTTTGGGATCGAATGAGCAAATTTTTCCCCATCAATAAAAATCGATGGCGCTGAGGAAAAGATGCAAAATTCATATTACCCATCTTTAGAAAAAAATGGACATAGCCTAAATAGGTCAAAAATCAAATAGTGATCGAGGAGAGTTATGCAACTTCCGGGAATTAATTATTCTTATTTCTCAAATATCGTTTTCTGATATGTCTTACTAACATAACTAATATATTAAAATTGAAAAAATAGACTGAATTTGTCAAATTGACCGATTTTACGAACTCTAAAATACTCGTAAAAAATTTTTAACGTGAAATTCGTTGTAACTTTTATTTTTTTCTCAAATTAAGGGAAATAAATTTTTTAAGCTCATATATTTATACATTATACAGAATATCTGGCACCCCAACCTAATAAGGGCACGGTATTTTATCGGTTCGAATAAAAACACTTAAGTTTAAATATAACACCTTACCTATTGATAAAAATACAAATAATTTCATCTAATATTTTTGAATTTAATTATTTCTTTTTACAAAAGTTTATAGTTGGCTTACAAAGTTTGATTGAAAAAAGCGGTCTCCGGATTTCAAAATTTCTAAGGGCATAGTCTTTGTTAATTTCTCAAAAATTTGTCCAGGTGAAATATAAAATGTATCGACAAATTTTAACTTTGGGTCTGGATAATTATGATCTGTACGATAAAAAATAAAATATTGTGCCTTCTTTCCAAAACCATGCTCTCAATTTTGTTTAGTTCTATAGTTTTTGGTCAAACTAACAAAATAAAAAATATTTGAATGATTGCCATCTACATTATTGTTTAAATTTACAAACTTATCTTTAAAATTATTTATGAATTATTTTTAACCGTTTTCTTTTTGTAATTTTTAGCAAAATTTGTTAAACATAATAATCCAAACTATACCTTAAAAAAATTTAATAATAATTCTAAAAGATATAAGTTTTCAAAAAGTGATAATGGTCATTTAAACAAGTAGCGAAAAACGACAAACAAAATTAATAATAGAACATTAAAAAGTATTAGGCCTTATTTTTTGAACTTTTTTGTGGATTAGCGTTACAAATTTTTTATATATACCTTTATGTAATAATCATTATAACAATTTATGAATGTTAAATATTGTTTGTTGAATTCTAGAGCTCTATCATGCAGTTTATAACGGTTTTGCATTGGGTGGAAGCTTTAGATCTTTAGAGTTTTGATTATTATTTTGGTTAAATTCTATATCAATATTATATTTAATTAAAGGTTATAAAAATTAAAAAAAAATATTTAAGTTATAAATATGATAAATTACTTATGGTTATATTTTTGGCAAAACATTCTTCTTCTAGAATTTGACCTTTTCGCCTTGGGAACACTGTTATTTCGAATAACCCCTTTCCAAGTATTAGGACTTTTTCGTTGTTTATACGAGCCTATGTGTAATATAATAAAGATTATAAAGTAGGGCATTAAGACAGGGCATGCCCTTAGGCATTAGATAAATATGTCGCATTTTGTTAAGTAATTGGGGTAAAATAATATATTTTTAAAGAATTAATGTTTTCTAACGAGTATCAACACACGTAGAGGTATGTTAATATAGAAGGTTAATTATTTTTACCGGAAATTCAGGGAAAGCTATCATTCAAAGTGACAACCATTTGTTATGATTTTTCAAAAGATATTTGTATATTTATTTTAACTTAATCAGGTATTTACGAAAATGTTTTTGCATAAGTTATTAGAATTCCTAATTTTTAATGGTCATGTCGCTTAATTCCAAATGGCTTAATGTCATGCAATCAGTTTTAAATGGTAATTTTTTCCCATGTTGATTGGCAGTTTTTTGCAGGCTTAAATGTGCTTTAAACTAAAAATAATATCCGTGTATCTTCAATCATTTAAAGGTGTTGGCTCAGGTTCGAATTTTATTTCGTGCATTGGCGGCTTTTTCCCAGAGAAATAGCACACATGTACAACGACTTTGAAGCTGCTGAGTGGCCTTTTTGGGCAGCCGGCCTTAAACAATATTATGCTTGAAGTAACAGTCTAGACCAAAAAATTAGGGCGCCGGCGTGCAAGCAAATCTCACTAAAACCCAACGGCTAATAATTGCATTGCGCGGATTAAAAGAGTCAAAACTCTCTACAAATATGCTCTATTTGGGGAAAGAGATGGGAAAAACCTCAGACTACTCTTTTTAATCATTTATAAATTAATTGATTGGTTTTAACGAGCTAAAATTACGACTTTTCTGACCTTCTTCGAAGAATAAATTTAAAGATAAGGCAGGCCGGCAACACGTAGGTTTAAGGTCTAGCCTTTCCAAATAAAGACCGACTTTTAGTATTTAGCATATCACCCATTCTCGGATTAATTAGGATCTGCACTGCTTAACTTTCGTGCCAGAGCAGCACAACTTCGCAGCACTCGTGCGATCTTATAAACGTCTTAAGGTAGCCCCTAAAATTTATAAAATTCATCATAAAAATTAATAATTATAAATTGGCGAAGGACTTTTAATTTTCGAATAATTTTGGGGTTTTGGTTCGGTTTAAAACGGGTTATTTCAATGTAATAAGAATCAGCGATTGGACAAACGTCCCAAACAACCGTATAGTTTCTTTCGTAATCTCGAGTTAGAAATATCCTTTTATCCAATCGACATGGCGTGGCCACATCTATGTTAAAATAAACATAAAACGTTATAAATAGTGTAGGGGTGAGTAGGTTGAATCAAAAAAAGGCAAAATTGACGGCAAGCTAAAACTCTAAATCTTTTTCCTAATCAATATTATTAGGCCTGATGGACCCGTAGTCAAAAGTTACAGCCCTTTCGTCCCCCCGACAACAACTGTCTTATCGGTCCAGGCTTTTGGATGGTATAAAGATGATATATCAAGTTTCGTGCTTTTATTTCAAATCAGATTACCATTTTCCTCAATCTCTCTCATCCAAAACTTATATTGAATGAATTAGGGAAGACCGGGGCAGTTATGAAGGGCTTTTATGAACCTAGGGAGTTTTAGATATTCAAGCTATAATAATTTTAACTGCTAATAAATGAACTTTACATAACTAACTATGAATGTTAATGTTTTGAGAAAAAAGACTTTTCGAGTTTGAAAAAAGTAAAAAAACATAGTAATTATGTTTTAGTTAATTATATACGATTAAAACATTAATAAGATTAAAATATGATATAAATTTAATAAATATATAAATCTTTAATTTAAATAATTATAAACAAAAACAAAAATTTGAAGAATTCCTACGGCTTTATAATCTTGTTCAAATAATTTACCACCCCTGGGGCTATAATGAAGAACCTTGGGGATTTTTAGCCTTGTATTTTAAAAAAACGGCAAATCTGTTTTGAACGAAAACCTCTTAATTCAGGTATGTTGATTACGTCGCGGCCCTTTATCCACATGCCCAAAAATAAAATCTTCACCGTTAAAAACTCTAAATAATTGTTTGAAAACTTTTATTTCAATACAGCTGGTCATTTGCAGCACTCTAGGATAAATTTATAATGTTTATGAAGAAATATCATTTAATTTATATCTTAATTAAAATTAATCTTACCAAAGGTATAAAAAAACTTAAATGGTTTATAAGTGCATACGGGCTTATATAAAAGCCATAGTCTTCAAAAATTGCATTTTTTATTATACAATATTTGTAGCAGTGGTAAATAATAATATTTAGTTATTAAATCCAAACTAAGTATTTCTCTGATTCTGATATAAATGCAATAATGACTTACCTTATTTAATTTAAAGCTCTTTGACTTCTGGGGGTCGTAAAAACCCCGGTCTTCCTACTATCTTTATGTTAAAGTATATGCTTAATAATATTTTATTGAATCAAATTCTATAACATTATAAAAGATTTTTAATAATTTGACATTTTCTCGTAAATTTTAACAAATCTTTTAAAACAAAATATTTTAAGTTTTAATAAAAAATAACTAAAAACATATTAAATATGACAGATTGAATTACAAAAAGTACAATTGTCCCTATAAATGTGAAAAAGGCGGTAAGGCCTAATAGCAAAAAACTGTTAACTCATTTTAAAATAGGCCATTGTGTAAATAGATATTATTTAGGGTTTTCTAATTTTTGTCAAAAAGATTTCAATACTGTCATTCATTTCATTTGAATTAGTTATATAAATTTTAATATTTAAACTTTTTATTTACAGGAATTCATAATTTGAACGCAAACTGAATACCTAATAAAAGGCCACTAAACGATATTAAGTATAATAAAAAAGCCTTTTACCTACTTTTAGAAATATATAAAAACATTAAAACAACATTTAAAAACTATTTCACTTTTGATTCATATTATGATATAGTGGTCTATTAGAGCCGTACCTAGAAAAGAGGGGGAGGGGGGGGGGAGCAAACATGGCGCATGCATTCAAAGTAACATTTTTTAAGCTAACTTCCTGACCCTTACCCTAAATTGCGAACCTCTGGGAACCTTTTTTATCATAGTTGTATTTCTTTCAGCCATGAATAAGGACTTAGTCGAATCTATTACCACATTTATAAAAGTTTTTATTTCTATGCATTGCACAAAATTTTTTGTTTAATATATCAAATTTCCGGCTAGTATTGTAATTTCAAATCGGATCGAGCCGAAAATAAGTAGCGAAATAATGTAGGCCGACATGCGTACTTGAGTAAGCAGGACCTAAGTTGTTAAATCGGGCAGGCCAGGCCATCCACAGTCCGGTTAACATTCGATTTTTAACATAACTCTAAACATAATATAATTCCCCAATCTAATTATACTTTTTATCCATCTTTTGAATTAAAATATCCATCGGTTAAACATTATAAATCTAGCGCACCCACCTTTAAACACACATATTTTAAATATATTATTTTTCCAATTTTATCTCTTTTTTCCGTGCCCACCCCTCTTTTTCTTTAAAACCCTATTCCACTTTAATACTTTTACGTTTATATTATTTTTCATAACTTATTGTTTTTTCTTATTTGCGCCCAATCATTTTCTCCTATACACTCCACTTGTTTACATTCCACCCCAAACACCAATTTATTCCCTTTGCTTAAATTACACAGGTCAACAAATATCAATGCCAGAAAAGTGAATTTTATGAAAACATAAAAGAGTATATCCCCGATGGCCTTATCTCAAATATATATTTCGTTTTTTATAGTTTCTTCCGGCTTCGCCTCCTTAAATCCATCCATAACGAAAAAATGGCCTTTTTGACCAAATTGACAGATCGAGTAATTTAAAAAGAGAAAATTTAAATCCCTTGTAAATTATAGTTTTCATAATGATAATTAAAATTTTTTAGTATATCAAGCTCTTACATTAGCATTTAGATAATATAAAATATTTTGCGTCTAAACTTATACGACTCGATATATTATCGGGTTTAAAAAAAGTTTTATAACAGTTTAGCTGTTGTAAATATGCAAAAGAAAATTTTAATTTATTTTTGTTTTTGAATCTTTTTTGTTTTTTTTTTGGCATTTTTCTAAAATTTTCAATGTTTATAGCTGACTAACTAAGTTTGATTAGAAAAACAGTAAACGGATTTGAAAATCCCTAAGATGGCAGGTTTTATCTCCGTAGTAAGCTCATAACTAAAGATTTGTTGACTTGTGTTATATTTGTCCCTACAAAAAAACTTAAACAATCTTAACAAAATAGTGCTGTATATTAACCCGCGATTAGCACTGTGGGGTCCATATGGACCCCAGAACATCTTGAATTTTGAATATCTTCAAAAATATTATAGATTATGGGCTAAATTTTTGTGACTTTTTTCTTAAATTATAAACAAAACTAGTAATTAAAATATGGTCTAAGTCTAATAACAAAATTTGTTTAGAATTTAGAAATTATATTGGGGTCCATATAGACCCCACGCTCTCCATTTCAATATTAAAAACCATGTTATTGCCTCTATTTAAATTTAAACTTAAATAATTGCAGTCTTATATTCTAGTTATTTTTTTAAATAATTTTAATTAAGTATATAAAATGTTTGTATTGTATAATAATAAAAATTATTTTTTTTTCTCTTTAAAATATCTAGTTCTTATGGTAAATAATAGCCAAAAATAATTTTTTATATCAAAATTTTTATGTTCTACTAGACGTAAAAACACGATTTGATCAATAATATTGATACATTTACTTTATTGACATGATTTATTTTAGGTAATATGGAAAAATAAAAAATTTTAATTTTTCAGATTTTTTTCTACTTTGTGTCAAATAAAATGTGCAATATTCATTAATGATAACTTATATTAATTTATAGTTAAAGAGACACGTATTTATCTTCAAAATAATAAAAATATAAAGATTATAGTAGCTTTAAAACTCTTGAAGTTATAGAGGTTTAAAGTTTCCGTGGACCCCACCATAGCATTCGCTTTACAAAAATCTCACCCTACCATTCGCGGATTATGAAAACTATAAGTTTTTGTCGATCTACTTCTCTATGATAAGGAAACAAGATTGTCAAATTTAGAGTCATTAACAATTATCATTAAGATTTTGTTAATAAAGTGAATTAGAATAAAACTACGAAAATCTTAAAGAGCTTTACAATGCAGGTTTTTTATAAGGTGTCAAAGGCCTAATATTTTTTTCACCCATATCTAGTTGCAGCCTAAAGTAGTACAAAGAAACATTTGAAATGTTTGCGATGGCCACAGATTGTTTTTAATATATAATTACTAAACACTCATTTTAATGTAATCAAGAAAAATTCATTTTCAAGTCAGATTAACGTATGTTTTAAAATTTGCTGAAGTTGCAGGATGGTTATTTAACAAATCATATATTGGTAATTTATATATCTGCATTTTGTTAAAAATTTCCACTCTGCCATAATAGCAAGTAAAATATAAACTAGCTCCCGAATATAAATTATATTGCTTTGGTAATTAAGGGTTAATATCTCTTTATAGCTTTCGTTAATAAATGGGCTACTAAACTTATTTATATACTTATGCTGTATATATACAAAAATTTTATGGCATAATATCAATGAATGATTGGAATGCCTTTCGCAAGCTATTAAAATTGTGGATAATAATAGTTACAAATTATATGCCCAATAAACCATACAAATAATTAGCTAGTGCAAACTATTATAAAATTTTGAAAGCAAATTTCTATACAATATTTTGAAATGTCCTTGATTATGTAAAAACAAATCTTAATTTAAATTCTTTAAATTATTATACTGCCATCTATTGAAAGCTTAAGTTTCATTTATAATAAATTTGTAGAAAAGTATAGCTTATTCATTATTATAACCCAATCAAAATTACCTAACAAAATTAGTTGTATATAAAAAATTTAAGTTTTTAAGGCTGATTTAGCTGTATTCATAAATTTTAGCCAGCATTTAATTATTGTTATAAAAAGTTTCATATATTAAATATTGAATATGCTGATGCTGAAAATGAAGGCATTGAAAATAAATGCTCAAAATTATTTTAAATTACCAGCAATATTCTTATTCTTACTAAATAATTTTAAGGCAGATAATACTTGGTTGTAAAATATTATTTAAACATTCATAATGTAATAAACCGTCGCTACGATCTATTTTTTATAAAAAAACTTATTTAAATATAAGCTTAATATTAAATAAAAAAAACTATTAAAACAGAAAATTTAGCTTAAATAGAAATTATTAAATTAAGCGGCCCATTTTGGGACCTAATAAATTCACACATAGGCTAATTTTTTTGCTTAAAAATATTAAAAACGTTTCATAGTAAAAAAAAAGCATTTTTTCATATGGCGCCATAACAGAATTCAAAAATCCATATAGTTACTAAATCATTTGTTTTTATACTCATTTCTCGTATAAATAAAAACAAAAGAAGCCACGACCTTAGACCGTTATGTAACTTTAAATAAATCACTGCCAATTTATTGACATGCTTGGCTCTTTCACTGAATTAGAAAAAGCTGCCCTATTTCTGCCTTATTTCTTTTAGCTATTGTTGTTAATAAGAATCTAAAATGATGAATTTATCATCACACGATAAAAGTATTATTTTTTCACTTTGTGTTTTTTCAAAGCAAAAAATTCATATCTTGCAATAAAAAATTTTCAGCCGGTATCTGTAAATTCTTGTCTGGCCTAAAACAAAAATAAGTTTTGAGCGGTCCGGGATTAATAGAGAAATGTCGAGCGGTTGGGTTCGAATGTCAGGCCAGGCTTGCTCTTTTTCCAATCATTATTTAAAAAATTTGTTGGATAAATAAATTCTTTAAAACTAGCTTGGAACATATTGAATGATATTAAATCTAAAAATTTTAAACTTGCTGTAGTGGTCGGGAATTCTTTGGAATTTAATATATTAAAGAGAATGCAAATCGTTGCGATAATAAATTTTTGAGAGAAACTACAGCTACGAAATGTCATTTTAAGATGCCAAAAGTAAATGCCAATTTGATGTTTAACAAACCCAAAAAAAACTAATATTTGACACTGCGATGGTTATTTTAGAGCTATTTCTATCTATATCATCCATTTTGGTAGGTGGAAAAACCTCCTTATATAGGGTAGGTAAACAACGACAAGGGTCACTCATTTTTCGTTTTTCAACAAATTTACCAATATTTTCTTATAAGACCATGCATGGCCCATTGTCGTTAAAAATTATTATTAATTGCGTTAAGTAGTCTATTTGTGTACCTTTACGCATTCAATTTATTTAGGGCCTAATCAAACATCTGGAATTAGGTCAAGTTTTTTGTAATAACACAGGTCAACAAATATCAATGTCGGAAAAGTGGATTTTATAAAAACATAAAAGAATGCATCCCCATAATGGTCTAATCTCATTATTTTTCGCTTTTCTTAGTTTCTTCCGTCTTTGGCTCCTTAAATCCGTCTATAACGAAAAATGGCCTTTTTTGACCAAATTGACAGATCTAAATATACCCTAAAAAGAAAAAATTTAAACATCTTTTTTGCATATAAAAATTGCTTATATCTTTAATCACAGATAATGAAAAATAAATTTAATCAATATATTAAGCTCTTACATCGGCATTTAGATAATAGAAAATATTTCGCGTCCAAACTTAAATACGACACGACATATTATCGGTTTTTAATTAAAATATTATTTGAAGGTTGAATTTAACAGTTTATATTGGGAATATGCAAAAATAAAATTTCAATTAATTTTTGTTTTTGAATCTTTTTTGGTTTTGACCTTTTTTTCTAAAATTTTCAATGTTTATAACTGAATGATTAAGTTTGATTAGGAAAAACGGTGAACGGATTTGATATTCCCTAAGATGGCATATTAATCTCTGTATTTAACTCATAGAAAAATTGTTGACCTGTGTTGGTATGCAAATCATTTTTAGATAGATTTCTATTCTAATTTCTATACTTGGATATACTTCTATTATTCCTATGCAAATTTCTATTCTATATATATATGGGACATTCAATAATAAAATAGCATATATAACTTTTTATATCCTCACTTCTTACATTGGCGACGAGATGGGATCTGGAGTTTTCCAGAAGGACCTCCCGTCGGCCATCGAGCTTATTTTAAATAAATTGGAAAATTGTTTTTTTTAAAGTAATTAAATTTAGCCCCCTTTAATTTGTTGGCCCGATTATTCTTGTGGAAAACTGATTCTAATTGAGGGAGGAACCATACAAGTAATTGACGCACTAGGTCCATATTCAGCGAATGATGCACCTTACAATTACGCTCATCAATGTCAATCAGGGTTTACGAATTATAGCTTCGTCTGAAAGACAGAAGTGCCGTAACAAGACAAAAATTGATGGAGCAACGAATTTGTCTAAAAGACAAGCACACCACGGTCTAAAACGATTGCGCATCAACTAGTACGGATATGGCCCCCTAATTAAGAATCGAATCTCATTCATACGGAATTGAGATGTCTGAATAACAGACAGAATGGTCAAAACATAGACCGGAAAGAGTTTTCCAATCTCCAAAAAATGGCAAGAAACACGGTGCCTGAACGATCATTGAACCTAACCACCGAACCATATGGTCCTGAAAGACCTGACGATAAAGCCCAAACTCTTAACGATTATCTTCAACGACCGAACGATCTATGGTCTTTTCGATGGGGCTAACGACCAAACGGATATTGGTCCGCAACGACTTGTCTAAGTGGTCCTCGATCTGACGATAACGGTCTTCTACCCAACGATAACGGTCCTCTACCTAACGATAACGGTCCTCTACCTAACGATAACGGTCCTCTACCTAACGATAACGGTCCTCTACCTAACGATAACGGTCCTCTACCTGAGACGATAACGGTCCTCTACCTGAGACGATAATGGTCCTCTACATAACGATAACGGTCCTCTACCTAACGATAAATGGTCTAAGCGACCTGACGATAATTGTCTAAACGACCTGACGATAAATGGTCTAAGCGACCTGACGATAAATGGTCTAAACGACCTGACGATAAATGGTCTACACGACCTGACGATAAATGGTCTACACGACCTGACGATAAATGGTCTACACGACCTGACGATAAATGGTCTACACGACCTGACGATAAATGGTCTACACGACCTGACGATAAATGGTCTACACGACCTGACGATAAATGGTCTACACGACTAGACGATAAATGGTCTAAGCGACCTGACGATAAATGGTCAAAACGACCTGACGATAAATGGTCTAAACGACCTGACGATAAATGGTCCTCAACGACCTGGCGATAAATGGTCCTCAACGACCTGATGATAATGGACCTTGAACTGATGATAATAGGTCAACGACTGACGAATACTAAACGATCGATGAATACTAAACGATTGACGAATACGAAACGATCGACGAATACAACGATCAACGAATACCAAACGATCGACGAATACAACGATCAACGATTACCAAAAGACCGACGAACACTAAATCACGGCCCCACAAGGGACTTAGACTTTGTAACTAATACACGATTATTTTTATGGATCAACAAAGCCTCAGCAATCGCTAATCGATTACAAACCGGGTAGAACAAACCTCGCTGATTGCCTACCCCGTTCCTCGGTGAAAAATCACAAATCTAATTGGGATGAGAATGATGAAGCGTGCAACTAAGTACGTTTATTAACGCTAAACGAGTTCGTACTTAAGCCTAAATAGCTGAAGACGTCACCATATCGGCTCATGACCTAAAGCTACCGATAGTAAGACTGGTGTCCCATGCGAAACACTCAACGATGCCTTACGGACGTTTCGTAAATCAAAAAGACACCTCCTGGTAAACATCTAATCTAATCTAGTTTGAAGCATTAAAATGGATGGCGAGAAGGATCTAGAAGAAATGAATAAGCTAGAAGAATCCGCAGCCTCTACTTCAGTGTCTATGAAAAGCACATTGCTCGTTAATATGTCGACCATTGATAACAGCAACTTTCCGAAAAAGTCCTGCCTTCAGTTACTTGTCAAATAGTTAAACTTGGTAGAGATTAGCGACGACGTCAGAATCAAAAAGATTTCTATTCTAATTTCTATACTTGGATATACTTCTATTATTCCTATGCAAATTTCTATTCTATATATATATGGGACATTCAATAATAAAATAGCATATATAACTTGTTATATCCTCACTTCTTACAACCTGTGTAATACATGATGGGAAATTTAAACGATTAAAATCCTAAATATAGCTAAATATATATACAAAGTTTAAATTACGAAATACACATTTTTAGCGGCCTAGTATAAAATATTTGTATATATTTGAGGTATTAGAGGACCAAACATAGGTTTATTCGTGTGGGTTGTCAATAATTGTGTCAATAAAGGAGAATGACCTCCTCACAACAAGAGCAAACATTACACCTATTTTGCATATGGCATATATTTCGAAACATTGTAGTACCATTACAATATAATAACCATTTTTCCGATTGATATTGATTGCAATTAACCCCTTAGTAGAAGCAAAAATCTAGAATTACTCTAACCACTAGAGAGACGACGACCTTATGTCCATTTTTTATAAGCTTTAACATGTATGTATATATTAACATTGTTGGGATTATGAAGTGTCATAAAAAATATGAAGTGTGTCTATTATATATTTGACTTGTAGACTATTTTTCAGCGATGTTTCAAGACATGATATAACATGTTTCAATATAGCATTAACAAATATGAAATATTCAGTGAGAGAGGAGACCCATATTATTATTTTATAGTGTCTGAGATCGCTTAAGCAAAGGATAAGTAATTTAAACCTTTACTAAAAAATATATCACGTTGTATTATAGCATATTCTTAATTGTTTTTTTTTTCGGTTTTGACTTTTAAGGTGGACTTTATAACTTAACTTGTATTAAAAAAATAATTCATATTTCGCCACTTATTAACGCATTACTACTTGTAATGCTTATAATCAAATTCGGTACGGGGTATCTAAAAAACTTAAAACCGCGCGTAATATACGATTAATCAATAAAGATAAATTTTAACAAAAATCAGAGAATTTTATGTTAATTCCTTTGCCTAAAATATTATAAAAGGGGGTAACATGGATTCTAACGTCCTACAAGGACCGATCAATGAGCATTCAACGACTAATTCTAATCACAATCTCGATAAATACGGGATCTTTGTTATGATGACGACCCCAGGTGCCAATATCCTGGAAGCGAATAAAATAGGGCCCAATTTGCAAAATCAATCAGACCCCATTTTCTCCTTTCCCCCCACGCTAACTGGAGAAAGTGACCATAGCTTTGGCTCGATGAAAATTAGCTTCAACCCAACGGACCATAATAATTATGTCTCTCGACAGCCTACATTCGTGGCAACAACTACATATAACTACGTAGCTCCCGAATTCTACGGTCGTCAACAGTATAATTATCAGTTTGGAGCCTATGGCGTGTCATACCACACTCCCTACACCCTCGCAAACAATTTATGTTTAACCGAAGCCGTCCCCCATCAATATCCAATGATGCAATATTACCCAAATCAAATTCAGTGCAATAATAACGACGGAATCTCTGATCAAACCTATTACCACGAATCTCCTCCATCTAACTATAACAATAACTACTATGATTATATAGAAAGTCGAACACTTTATAACACGCCACACGTATACGATAACAATAATATCTATGAGGAAAGTAGGAGTCTAAATCTTTCCGAGGATCGGAATCTTTTACGTAAAAGTCCTAAAACTAGAGCCGATTTGAGCACTAACGAAAATTTGAATGATCTAATAAGTGGCTCACCACGTTTAGGGTGCTTTGGAGCGTTGAGTGCTACAGTGCAATACTGTGAAGCAAATCTGTTACCGGCTACACAGTCTCAGACGGTTCAGATTAATCGGCAAGGGGAGTCGAAAGTTGTCGTGCCACCTATAATATCGAGCAATAATAATGAAGAAATAACTAAAAAAGAGGCTGCAAAGAAGTGGCGAGAGAGAAGTAGCAGTCAAGTTACCGAAAAGGTACAACAACCAAAAACAATTTTAAATACGTCGAATGCCAAAAAGAAAAAGGTGTCGCCGTCCAAACGACCACGTCTAGGATCTAAAAATTTGACAACGAGACCTAAAGGGCTAACGGCTGAAACTTTGACAACCAACACCAAACAAATTTCAAAGAGGGCCCCTCATCTACCATCCAGTATGGTGACGAATAGTGGCAATGCCAGACGCAGGCATCGAACGACTTTTACGAACGATCAATTACAAGCGCTCGAATTAGCATTCTCAAAAAGTCACTATCCCGACGTGTATTCGAGAGAAGATTTAGCCAAACAGACGAGGTTAAATGAAGCCAGGATACAGGTAACTCATTATTTTTTTTTTAGTGTAATTATTTTGTTGATGTTAATATTTTATATATTCGATTTTCGTAGTAATAAGGAGAACTGTTTAGTCATCGGATATGACATTATGGGCCACAGAAGATTATGTAGGAACTTGGTGTTATATTAGAAGAAATTAAATAGTTTAGGTTACTATTTAGGAGCATTATAATGTTGTGTAAATAAACTAAAAATTGACCTTTAATTTAAAATTTTAAAAAATTTTCCTATCTACCTTTTTCAACTAGAGCCATAACAAAAAATTTATGGTTATTTTGAAATTTGGTAGCAAAGCATTTGCTTTCAAGGCGCTCCTAAGCCAGCCATTTTCGCCTAAAACACCTGTTTATTTCAATATTTATGCATAAAAAGCCTATTATTTACAACCTGGCACTCTTAAGCAGTGCTAGGGTTGCCCTTATGGACCGGCCCTGCCCTAAACACTCTATTACTTAAATTTACCTGAGTATTGATGAAGCAATAGCTATGGATTTCTGAATATCTAGTTATGTCGAATAAATTTTCGAAAGAAATTTTGATTAAATGCATGAATGAGATTAATAAAAAAACTTATGACCAGGTTTTATATGTGAATTTTATTTAAGACCGTAGGTAAACACTTGATATAATCAAATTATGGGTCTACAACTCATAACTCAGGCTATCCGTGGTTTAGACTCTCATAATTCGATTATTTTTATTAACTTCAGCCTTTAATTCAAAACATGATCAAAAACAAATGGTGATAATAATAATTATTTATAATTAAATTGATGGCAATTTGGACAGGGATTTTAATTAAATTACTTTTTATATTTAAATATGTTATTGCTTGCACTCGTAATTTATATTCATCAGTCGAACCCGATTGCGCCTTAATTAAATTACACCGGTTTTTAGTATTTAAACGAAAAACGCATATGTCATGGGGTAAGAACCCATGAGCAAACAGGTATTTTATTCCAATTGCCTAGCCACAAAATTAATATATACTTCTCCGTCCAATCTTGTTGCGAGTTGAATGCCAAAAAATAGATATCATTATTATAGTGGTGGGACGGTCCATCGGTAATTGCAACCTATGCTATTGGGAAGATTGTAATAAAAGACTTTGTGTATATTAGGTGTCTGGGGATAGTTTGTTTAAAGGCAACCGGTTATGTCAGGCGCGGTGTCAAAGTATTTGACAACGCTTGTTAAATATATGACAACGCCTGGTTAATGAGCTCGTGAACGAGAGAAAAAGTGTTGAGCTCATGCCCAATGGAAAGAAAGAGGGTCAGTGAATTTAAGCTTCCTCTGGGGCGACTTACTTACAAATCACTATTTTGCCTATCCCTAAAACTTTGGTCCCATGCAAAACCGTATCAAGGATTTGTAAAAGCGAGGGCAAATAGTAAAAAAGAACTTTCTTGTTTTGTAGCTAGGCATGATATTGCCATGCATAACTAAAGGCAAATTCAAAAAAAAAATGATGTTTATACAAAAAGTACCATAAAATTAAAAAAAAATATTAAAAAAGAGGGCTCCGAATATATTGTCATATAAGCCTAATTTTTATTGCATTTTTAAACGTTTCACAAAAATGATCACTCAGCAAGGGGTGGGGGCGTGGGGGGAGCTTGGTATGCCTATGGGCACCATGTTTGAAACTATTCATAATTGCACCTCTAGTACTATGCAATTTAAGTAATAGCTCTTAAATTGCACATAACTTATACTTATTTTCATGGACTATTATGTGTCAATCAATAAAATAATAGACTTGCCGCTGTTACGGCCTTTTTTTTGATGGGGCCCCGGTCTATTACTTTGCCTATATCTTGAAATTATTGATTTTGTTTAGCGGGACGAAGTCAACGGGAAATATTCATAGTTTATCATTGGAAAGATTTGTAAGTCTTAGAACAAGTCAGCCCCAAAGGCGGCATAATCAAATTATGCATGGTTAAATGGAAAATTTCAAACGTATAAAAATGTTATCTAATGGATGTAAGTAGTGCAAGGAGTGTCAAATGTCAACCTTAATTAACACAGAGCAGGACCGTAGTGAAAACTTGATTTCTAAGGGGGCTAGATAATTCAATACTTTTGATGAACCAAAATATGTGTATTTTATTCTTCAAGACTCTCGAAAACATTTCTCATTAAACAAGATTTGTTAGTTATTTGGGGTGCTCAAACCAATTTTCAGGATAAATTTAGATAAAATTTTATTATTTTAAGTTTTTTTGCGGTGCTCGGTCCTTTTTAACGTAAGCACCTTAGTCTTACGGCCTTGAAAGGACTTTAATTGTGCTTAAGATAATTTAAAAATACACTGAAGTAGCGATTTAATAATCAAAATTTTAAATAAATTTTTGAATTTTTATACTAAATTTGCGATAATTAAACCTTATTCGTCAACTGAAAGCAATATAAAATGGCAATTTTATATTTGGGAGGAGCTTTAAACGTTTTGATTAATTTTTTTTCACAAAGGTACGCGATTTTTTTTAGAGTTTAACAAGATATTAGTTTGAACAATTGCAAATGATTTAAAATAACATTTTTAATGATTAAAGATTTTATTTACGATATGGAAATTCCTAAGAAAACAAGCCACCCGGTCTTTAAAATAGGACGTTTTTTATAGATGCTAATAAAAAGGCATAAATTAAATATTCTGTTTAGTAAAAAAGCTATTCCATCGGCAAACTTTATATTGACAAAATAAATTCCATTTTTTTTTTATTTAAAATAAACAATCATTAATAAAATAACAGGTGTGGTTCCAAAATAGACGTGCTAAATATCGCAAAGGTGAACGAGTTTATTTTCCAGACACTTTGTACAATGCTATACCGGGCATCTTTAACCGAACGGGTACAACTGCCTCCCTAACATCGCCCAAAAAGTTAAGGCTTGAAGCTAATTGCACAAACGAAATTTTTCGGCATCAACAAGCGTTCTCTAGCTCTACTAACATGCTAGATTCGAACGATATCCTGTCTTTGAAGCAGCTCTATGAACCCGGTAGTATAGGCGGCAATATGAAATCCACCCAAGTTGAAGAAGACTCAAGAAATGGTCTCATAGCTGCGGGAGTAGGCGCAACTTCTATACCAGAAGAATATTGCTGCAACAATGAATGGTATACTTTGCCGTATGAACATAACGATAATATTCCCACTAACGATCCAAGCCACCATCCCATTCCAATCGACAACACTAACCGGGCCAAGAAGGGGAGTCATTTAATACACCACCAAGCCGAATGTTAACAACGTTTGCCGACTGACAAATATTTGTAATGTCAAATATCTAGGCCCACTCGGATCATATTAATATCTTTCTTGGGCCCCTTTAAATAGTATTTAAACTGGACCCTTTTGGTCCTAACAAAGTTGGTTAAAAATTTTTTTTAGATATAGTGGCCTTTGATAAAAATAATAAGTTGGGCCCAGGTTATCCATGCATAGACTAGCCAAAAGGGTCAAAAATAGAAAGCAACCACTATGTTTTTTGACGCAATTTGGCTCAAAATTTTATAAAATATTTTAAGATCTGAAAAGGCTTGATTAGTTAATCTTTTTTTGCATAGGTCGATGTTAATGGCCGGGCCTGCAAAACGTGTATATTTTCTAAATTATATATTGACCTCCGTTGTCCAAAACAAAGAATCATGATTTTTATAACATAAATAAATGTTGATAACTTACTCGAATACATAATAAGCATAAGTCCGTCGGCTGTCCATAGCAGTCGACCAGAATCATTAATTCATATCAATTGATGCCTAATTTAAAAATTATTACTTGGTAGAATTATCACACACGTCAACAAATTTTAGAGTTAAAAGCTATCTTCAGAGGCACCTGACATCTTAAATATTCTTGTTGTTGTTGTTAGTAGCTCCTGTTCGTTGGACCTAAAAAGTTGGATGTAGAAGTGAGTTTGAGTGCTGCGAGGGCTGGGTTAAGCCAAAGATCTATCGGGGAGATAGGAGGCCCCCGGTTTGGGCAGATGAGCCAATGTTCGATACTATCAGCGGATGATTTACAGTCATTGCAGATATTATTAAGAGAAGGGTCCATGCGAGCTCTAAAGTCTGCCAGTAGTTGACAGTGACCAGAGCGAAGTTGAGCTAGGTGGGAACGAATTTTTCGGGATAAAGAGGTTTCTAAAGGCGAAACGGGAGGAGGTCGACCGTTTAAAACTTTGTTATTTGGATAGGTGGCAATGGTATTGTCAACTGTGATCCGTTTACCGTTTTTTTAATCATTTGGTACGCCAGCTATAAACATTGAAAATTTTAAAAAAATTGTTAAAAAAAAATAAATTAAAAACAAAAATATATTGAAAAAGGTTATATAGTCACAACAACTAAATTAACTTCAAATAATATTTTTACCCCAAAACTGATATAATATATATCAAATGCTATTTAGTTGGGGCAAAAATTGTGTATTACCCGAGCTTGATATAGCTGCAAAATTTGTTTTTCATTACACAGGTGGTCGTCATTCATTGTGTGAAAAAGAAAAATATGACAATGAAATTCCCATGATGGCCTTATCTCATATATATTTTCTGTTTTCTATTTCCTTCAACTTTGGCTATTTTCTTAGATATATATCCAAAAATAACCAAATTTGACCAAAGTGACTAATTTTGCGACTTAGAGAATACCTAATAAGACTAAAAAAAATTACTTGCATATTAAAATACCTTGTAACTCATATTTTATATCTTAAATAATGAGAAATAATTTATAGATATATTAAGATTTTACACCAACATCTAGATTATAAAAATATTTGTAGCCCAACCTAAATAGGACATGTTATATTATCTGGTTATAAACAAATATAAAAAAAGTTCGAATTTAACAGTTAAAAAGTTAAAAATACAAAAATAATTTTTTCAGAATTTATTTGCGAATTGAGAGTTATGAGCTAATTGGAGGGATCAAACATGCCACCTTAGGGATTTTCCAATCCGTTTACCTTTTTTTCTAATCAAACTTACTAAGTCAGTAATAAACATTAAAAATTTTAAAAATTTCAAAAAAACAAAAAAAGAAATGAAATTATTATTTTTTGCATATTCACAACATTAAATTCAAACTTCAAATAATAATTATATTTAAACCAGATAAAATTGTCGCATTCATTTGGATGTGAAATATTCTAAGAGCTGGATATACAAAAAATTTATTTCTCATCATTTTAGATGATAAATATAAGTTACAAGAAATTTTTATATGGAAAAAAAAATTCTTGAACTTTTTCTTTTTAGGGCTTTCTCGAGGTCGCAAAATCTGTCAATTTGGTCAAAAAAGGCTATTTATGGATTTGGACGGATCTAAGGAGCCTAAGGCAGAAGAAACTACAAAAAACGGAGAATATTCAGTGCTGGCCACTATAAATTAGTCATTGTCAGAAAAAAATGACCATTGTCACATATAATGTGGCCATCTACCACTATTTTTTTGATCGTGGTCACAAATAAAATGATCACGATCACAATTAAATGCTCTGTCACAATTAAATGGCCAAGATGATGATTTCATGGTTAACATCACTATGTTGTGTGACCATTTACCCACAACTTAGTGATATTTATCATGAAAACATCGTCTTGGCCATTTAATTGTGACAGAGATCATTTAATTGTGATCGTGATCTTTTTATTTGTAACAACAAGCAAAAATTTAGAAGCTGATGGCCACATTTTATGTGGTTATTGATCATTTTTTAACATTTGCCACTTTATTGTAGACATATAAGAAATAAGGTCATCATAGGGACGTACTCATTTATAATTTGCGCATTTTTTCTGCCATTTTTGTCGACCTGTAATTTAGGGTAGTTTTTAGTTTTTTATTGATTGCTGCGCTTTATGTTTTTACATTTAAAAATACAGCTATAGGCTGTCGTATTAAAGTTGGGACTGCCCAATATCCTTTTATCGGGCAAGTCGAACAAAAAATTTTTTTCAATCCGTTCTAACAGGACAAGTCATCTCGTCTATCACATCAGTTTTCAGTTTACATTGTGTCCTGTGACTCTTCACTGTTAGGTTTATCTAGAAAAATATTTTTGGACAGATGATCAAGTCGCTCACTTTACCTTCCCTTTTTCTCGATAATACATGAAACAACGTTTTTAGGACTAATACGCTTTTTGTGTTGCACAAAAGATTCGGGTTGCTCCTAGAACAATGTTGAATAGGGCGCTTCTGTAATTCTAAGGTCATTATGGTTCGTATCGTGACACTAATGATTATATTCGTTTAGAACTAGAAAAACGTTTAGGGTCATGAGCGTCAAGTGGTGCGTCAACGGTTGTTAAATATGAGCCTCCTCTTGTAATGCCGCGTGAATCGAAGATGAGCATGGTTTTTTAATCATGCATCAGTCATTATAGGTGTTTTGATGCGTTCAGATATAATTACAGTCCTCCGTTTTGTTTACCGTAAAACTATCGGGTGAAATAACAAAGGGGGAAATCATTTTTATTTTGAAACTAAAAAAAAATAATAAATAAGCTTTTTCTTAAATGGATTAATATCAATGCCGTAGCGAGGTGGGTTCTATTGAAATATACTTACTTGCAGAGCAAAATTTATTTTATACTAAGTGACTATTTTGTTATGGGTGCCCGGACCAGTTTACTGCTTAAATTATGAGGAAAATACCAATTTAGGTATTTTAAATTTTATTAGGGTTTCTCGCGTCCCTGGAAGCATCTCCGTTACCGGAGATCCTTTTTAAAAAGAACTTATTCTCGCCGCCAGCTTTATGAAATAGAAAAGATAAGTTTATTTATCAGAATTAAGAATGTAATGAGTTGAAAGAGATAATATCTAGTTTTAAATAATAAAAGAGGCTTAGAAGAATTACTTTAGTAGTAATACTAGATTTAATCTATTTCAAGCAATTTTACTATTTTTGGCATCAATTTTAATAAGTTAATCACTTATCATAGGCCTTAATTTTAAAGCACAGCTTTTTCTATATAAACTAAATTACAAATTATTTTTGATTTTGCAAATTATTTTCAAGGGAGTACGGTCATTAATTTTTAGCCTATAAAAAATTTTTTTAAAGATTTATATATGAACGAGTGCTCGTTACCCAAACCTACCGCCTGTCCAATTAAGTAGACATAATATAAATTTATGAAGTAAGTTCAAAATGTCAATATAGACGCTGTAATTATAAAGTTAAACGCGGCTTAGTTATTTTTTTCTCAAATTTTAAAAACTTCAAAAATTCAAGGCCTGTTTAAAATACGGGATCTAAATATAAGATCCTGTCAACCACTCGTTATTTATTAAGATACTTTTCTTAATTCCCAATTTCCCTGCTTGCTTAAATTGCAATAGATATGGTGGTTAGGTCGGTCCTTATAATTTTTTTATATGCAATATTTTAAATTTTTGTAATTTTTTTTTATATATTATGAATGGAACTAATAAATTTATAAATAAAATTAAAAAACTATAACCTTAAAATAGAACTAAAAAAAATTATAACCTTAATTTTTGTGTTTTTTTTTAATCATTTATATATAACATATATTTATAATGTTATTCTATAAAAAACGTTAAATAAAGTTTTATACCTATAAAATAATTTAACTCTAATCTTTTGTAATGGCCAAAAATAATTTTTATATATATATGTATCTTTTTATAAATTTTTCTTTCACTGTTCTACCAGAAAAAAACGCAATTTATATATATTGAGATTTTTTGATATTAAATACTTATTTCTCATAAGAGAACAAAAATTTTACATTTTTCTTACAACTAAATTGCGTAAAACCAAGGACATTTAATTAAAAAAAATGAAAGAGCACATATACTTTAAAACAATAAATTCATGGCTTTAATACTTATAGAAGTTTGAGTTTAGGTCCGTACGAGCCCCATATAAACTCGCAACAGATAGGATAATAAACATTAACAATTTTAAAAACCATTAAATTCACCATTTTTAACCCGCCATCGAAATGGTGGATTTGAGTACTTAGCACTTTTAATTGAAGATCACGCAAACAAAAAGTTTCTCTATGAGTACACAGGTCAACAAATATTAATGTCAGAAAAAATAAGTTTATGAAAATAAATAAGCATACATCCGCATGATGGCTTTATCTCATATATATTTTCCGATTTCGTAGTTTCTTCCGCCTTCGGTTTCTTAGATTCGTCCATATCAATGGTCCTTTTTGACAAAATTGACAGATTTTGCGACTTCGAGAATACCCTAAGAAGATAAAATTCAAATTTTACTCCCTTGTAGCTTAGTAACATATTTAAAAACGAGAAATAAATTTTTATAGTATGTCAAGCTCGTATATCGACATTTAGATAATACAGAATATTTTGTTTTGAAACTTAAAGACAATACAATAATTTTCAGTTAAAAATATTGTTTGAAGTTTAAATTACAGTTTAGCTGTTATGGTATAAAAAAATATAATATTTTTTTTGAATCTTTTGTTTTTTTTTTGACATTTTTTTTTAATTTTTAGTGTTCATAGCTAACCCATTAGGTTTAATTAGAAAAATCCGTAAATGGATTTGAAAATCCCTAAGATGGCTTTAATCTCTGTAGTTAGCTCATAACTCTCAAAAATTGTTTTGTGCTACATAAGATTAATGTTTTTAAATCAAAATATTTTCTATAATTTTATTAATCAACGTATTTTTTAACATATTTATTTTTAAGGCGAATTTGGTGTATCCAGACAATAAATTTATGGAAAATAGTTTAGGCCTTCTCAGATAGACATTGTCGCATCGAGAAGTGGGTAAACATGCCCCCACTTCCTTTGCTAAAAGATTACTAAGATGAAACGTTTAATATGCACTAAAAATTAAGTTTTTAATGACAACCATACCCCATTGTTCTTCTAATCTGGCGCATATTTTAATCCTCACCCCTCGAAGCTTTTATTTTGATATATTGTTACATAAAAATATGATATGAAATTTTATGCAGATTTAATATACTAATTTATAAATAAATTTTACGATTACGAAAGGTTAAAAATAAAGACTAATACATTTTTTAAGTTTTTGATTGTATTCTAAATAACTTTTCATTTTTTTTGTTTAATTTTAAAACTCATGTTTTTCAAGAGATATTATGGAATTAAAAATTTTCTATTTCCAAAAATTTTCTATTACAGAAATTTTTTATTAAGAAACTTTGAAAGTGCTCTTTTGGAGACATAATTTGCCCACTTGTGCAATAAAATTAAAAGAAAAACTGAAAACATTTTTTTATTTACATTTTTTCTGTATTTACTAAATTAAAATATACAACTTAAAATATTGCATTTTTATTCACCATGTATTTCTCTTTAATATTATGACATATTTGAAATGAACTTAAAAATGATGGTATAATCAGCCATCTAATCAATGTAACTTATTTTCACCTACACAACGGCGAGTTAAAACTATCTGCTTCTAATTTTAGTTTTTAAGAATAAGTATCCGTGGTTATTTATTTAATTAATTTTAAATTCATATTTTATTTAATGTACGTAGAAAAAAATTTAGAAAAGGGTGGGTATTATATTTTTCAATATACACCTTATTTCAGAATACTAAAAATATAAATAAAATTGCATAACTTTTATTTGGTCAAGTAAAACATGTAAATTATGAAAAATAATTATAAGGGCACGTGCAAAGTGAGTTTTTATTTTCTTGAAATTTTCAAAATTCTGAAAAAAAAATTTCTGAAATAAAACGCAAATTTTTAAAAAGTTGCCAAATTTAGTATATGCGCATAAAATGCTTTTTCTGAAATAAAATTTTTTTAAAAAAAATTGATAAAATAAAATTTTTAACATTTTCAGAATTTTTAAAATTTCACGAAAATAAAAACCCACTTTGCACGTGCCCTAAATAAAAATAATTTTGAATTTTGAATTTTACTAAAATTAGAAGTTTGATATATATAGGCAAAAAAATCTATAGCTTAATATATAAAAAAAATTTTTATATGCATATTTAGAAAAAAAATAAGGACAAAGTTTTTTATTTGATTTTTCCTAGATGAACGCTTTATTTTTCACGCACTCGTTACAAACACCTGGTCGTCATTATCAATTCAATGCCTGCCCCTAAATCCTCGAAGGAATCCGCAAAAACCGTGCAAAAAAAGAAAGAAAAAGTTATAGAGGTAAATTATTATAATTTCACCGTTAATAAATTTTGTTTGTATAATTTGAAAATAAAATATAAGTAAATTTTTAATTGAAAATGCTCTTAAATGTTAATTTTTGGGGCTGGTGTTTTACAATAAAATATTATATAATTCGAGCTTTCTAATCAGCTTTTTATCAGCTTATTGAATGGCTTAATTAGTTTAATCAATTGTTGATTTAATTGTTTTTTTTATATATATTTTAGGATAAAACATTTGGTCTTAAGAATAAAAAAGGCTCAAAACAACAAAAATTTATTAAAAATGTAACTCAACAAATAGCAAACGACCCAAATCAAAATAAAGTAAATAATTGATATTATTAGTTGTCTTAGAAAGTTAAAGAAAAGGCCAAAAAGGATGATTTGGAAGACTTCTCCAAAATTTTTAAACCAGTTGTTCAGGAGCAGAAAGTGAAATTAGGTGATGTTTATAATTATTGATTTAGTTTGATGATAGATATAAAATTGAATATGATTTTTATTTACACAATTGAATTTTTTTTTAAATATAATACTATTTGTATTCTTTCAGGCTTTAGGGTTGCATTTTTTGGCAAAATATTGGTATTTTTTTGTGGAAAATTATTTTTTACCCTGCTAAGTTTAAATTGAACATGTAACAATATTTAATTGTTTATTTTCCATTGCCAAATAGGGTTAATCAAGTTTTTTAAGGCATACAATGTATAATTTAAAAAATTTATTTAAGGGTTGCTTTTCATAAATTTTTGAATATTTTATGTTATGACCTATATAGGTTGGGTTGTAACATATACTGTATAGCCTAAATAAGGGGTTAATGTACCTAAAATATATCTCATTACACAGCTTAATATAGGATATATGAGCACTTAAAGACCAGACCTTTCATCTTAGGGATTTTTTAATTCATTTACAGTTTCTCTAATCAAACTTTGTAAGTCAGCTTTAAACTTGAAAAAAACAGAAAAGATTCAAAAATAACTAAATATGAGATCAAATTCAAGTCCCAAATGCTTGCTGTTGATGGCCCACTAGATTAGAATAGGCCTGGCAATTCAGGCCTGAATATTAAAAAAAGAATTACAGTGAGCCAAATGTGAAATCTCATTTTGCCTTATTATACCGTTAATAACAAGAACTATAAATTATTAATTTATCACATGCTAAAAGACATTTACCCTTATTTTATTTATATTTTGAATAAAATTTTTTTAGCTTGTTACATAAAATTTTTGGGCCATATTTAAAATTTTGGCCAGGCTGGGTTAGTTTGGTAAATAAATTATTTGGCAGGCTGGTATTATGGCCCAGTTTGTACTCTATCATAGCTAAACTTTTAAATTTAATTAGTATTTTTATATGAGCAATAAAATATTGTGTTTTACTTAGGTTGGGCTGCCAAATATTCTGTATGACCTAAATGTTAATGAAAGATAATGCTATTTACAAAAATTTTGTTTCTCATTATTTGAGATGAATAATGGATTTCTATATGAAATTTTTTTATTTTTAGGTATTTTTTACATCAAATCAGTCTATTTGGCCATTTTTTTAATTTTTGTCTATCAAAATAACTGAGTATCAAATTTTGGAAAAAAAATATTTAAGATAGAGCCATCCTGTAGATCATCCAGTGTCATAATTTTCGTTGATCACTTGATTTTTGTCAACCTGTATTTTAGAAAAACGATGTTGCCGTTGATTTTTATTTAAATACAAAACTTCTTAGTTTTATTAAAGATTTTCAAGGTTGCAAAATTAGTCAATTTGGTCATTGGCCATTTTTCGATGTGGGGTAGAATTTGATAAACCCTATCTCAGTGCTGATTAAAAAAAATGGAAAATATTTTAGAGATAAAAACTATTATGTTAAATGTTGACTAATAGTTTCAGAAACCTCTATAATTATTCATTGCTCTATGTTAGTTATGCACTTCTAATTTCTAAAACCATTAAACTTGACTTTGCCTTAGTCCATCATTCACTTCTACTAAACTTTAATTTAAAATATTATTAATAAGCCTTTTTATGCTCTCATTTTAATTTAATTAAATTACAAGGTGTTGATCCAAAATCCCAGCTTTGTGCCTTCTTTAAACAGGGCATGTGTACAAAGGGCGATAAATGCAAATTTTCACACGATTTGGCAGTTGAAAGGAAAACAGAAAAACGTAGCATTTACACTGATGCCAAGCCTGAAGGTTTTATAACCTTGCTTTGATTTTTTTATTATTCTAGGGGGTTTTTAGTTTGCAATTTGGACGATATAATGTTTATATTTAAAAACAAAATTTACAAATCAAAAATTAATACTTAATTTTAATTACGGCTAAATATGCTGTGGGGATGCAAATGTTTTTTATGAATGTATCAGTCAAGATTATCTAAATAAATTTTTTTTTCCTGACAGTTGGTGCCACTGCTTATAAATTTGTTTATACCTTAATATTTTATGTATTATAACAACAAATATTTTCAAATAATTATGCTTTAACTGTTCGTTAAAATGATCTCTGGCACTAAAGGTTGTGATCGCAGGTTGTGGAAATTAATAATTTAAAGATATTGTAAAGTTTACAATTTTTAATAGCAATTACCAGAAATATTTTATACATTTTACACAGCTCTGTTATGTTCTAGCCCCATTCATAATTTTATCTGATCCCTTTAAAACGAATCTAATTTTTGAAGCATTGTAAATCTATTTTCTTAAATTATTGTTTATCTAAATAAATTTTAGATGAATCCATGGAGAACTGGGATGATGTTAAGCTGGAAGAAGTTGTCACCAAAAAACACAGCGAAGAAAACAAAAGATCTATTAAAACAGATATTGTATATAGCCATTTATTAAATTTATACCATATTTTTATAAATTAAATTTAAAATATTATTTATTTTAACTTTTGCACATACCAGAAAAAAATTTACAAAAGTTGTTAAATTCAACTTTTCGCCTATGGTCAAATTTATAAAAATGCGCAAAAAATTTATTTAACACGCAGTTTGGATAGCTCAGTTTTGTTTAAAACAAAAATCTCTTTGCAATTTTAATGTTACAGCTGAGGAGAAAAACAGAAAAATAATTTTTAAAGAAGAGGCATGACTATATTTTTCTATTGAATAATTATACCGACCGAGAGTTTAAATATGTTAATCTACAAATATTTAAACTTAACATTTTATATATAGAAATAAAAATTTAAATTTTGTATAAATTTGATAATATTAACTGGTTTACATTAGATATGCAAACACTTTCTCAGAGCCTTGGAGGACAATAAATACGGTTGGTTTTGGGAATGTCCGGACGGAGATGCTAAATGCATATATAGGCATGCCCTTCCCCCTGGATTTACCATGAAAAAGAATGTAGCTGAAAAGGAGAATAAGGCCCTCATCGAAGATTTGCTAGATAAACAGGTTTGCCATAAAATTAAGGTTTTATTAGGCTGTCTGGTAGGGCATTTTATCATTTAATCTGTTTTGTTAGTAGTAGAAGTAGTAATATGACACTGTTATAGGTTATATATTTACAAATGTTACTCAAGTAATTTATTCATAATGTGATAAATTTCTTTTCACACAAAAGGTGTCCGAACTCCAAACACATACCAAACTTACGCTCGAAACTTTTCGAGATTGGAAAGCTAAACGGATCAAAATTAAACGGGAAAAGGCGGCAAAGGATGCGGCCGATAAAGAAGCGAAATATAAATCAGGACGAATGCTTGGCCTAAGCGGACGTGATATATTTACTTTCGATCCGAGCCTAGTGGCCGAGGGCGACGAAACGATAGGTAACTCAATTAGTTTTAGATGGATATTTATGGACAACAAATGGATAGGCGCTGATTTATATAGCTTTTGCTTAATTTTAATGCCGTTTTTTTTATAATAAATGGATGTATCTTCAGTTGAGAAATGATATTTTTTTATTTCAATACCTTAGTAAAAATAATAATATAGACTGTATAAACAGCAATTTCTATAATAAATTTAGGTTCGCATATCGTTTTTGATATCTTGTCTTGATAATTGGGTTAATATAGCTTTTAAACATTTATTGTATGATATTTGCTTGAAGATGACATTGGCGGAGGCCTTGAAAATGGAGTTATTGACGCCTCCCTTTTCCAACTTGAGGATGATGACGAATTATACGATATTGGTGCAATTAGCCGTGATGAAGTAAATTACTTTGAAAGATATTTACTTTATGTTATCAAGTATAATTTTTTCCTCTAGCCTGTAAGGTCAAAGCTTGACTTTTTTATATGTCTAATATTTAGTTTTTGTTGGTGATATTAATTCTTGACATTAAACAACATTTTTTAGACAGTGGATCATTAACAACTTATAATATTTTTTATTTATAAATAAAAAATTGCTTATTGCCATTTGATTTTAGGAGCTCCACGAAAACGAGCTTGAATTGCAGCTGGACAATCTTACTAGTATGGAAATGGATAAACCACTAATAACAAAAGAAACACCCGGAAATCTATCATTTACAAATAACCATATTGAATTTAACAATAATCTTGATACCTCGCAAAACCATAATTATGCTCAAAATGTTTCCCCGAATAATATTCAAACAATTGACCCTTCACAAGATATAATGGAACTTCTTGCCCAAAAAATTAATTCTGTTGTTTGAAACTAAAATTAAAGGAAGATTTTATTTACGTTATTTTTTATATGAGCGACTCGGCACCACGGGTGTAAAGACAAGTGTTTTTAAACAATTTTATTTCCTTTTAATACATGATATAAAGATTTATTAAGTGTACTTTACAACGCCTATGTTGTAATTTAAAGCATTCTGCTGTCTACACACATCTATATATTTAAAATTATACATACTTGCCCTTTTTAATTTGATACATGGAAAAGGGTACAACATTGCAGGAGTGGGGTTATGGGAGTTCTCTATACATCGCATTTCAATCGCTGATTAACGCATCAGTACGTAAAATATAAGTTTCTAAATTTTTTAAAACGCGATACATAATTAAAATTTTTTAAAATGGTAAATATAACAATTTAATTTATATATAAATAAAAATATGTAACAGTTTTATCAAATTGTGACATAAATATTTTTTTTTAAATATTTTAGTTTTCGTCAGGCGTATTTTTTTGTAAATAAAAATGGATTTTTAAAGCGCAAACAGGCTCGACCATTATTAAGACTGGATGTAAAACCAACTGATAAATTTTGTCAAAACCGTTGTATGTCTTATATGAACAACTTTTTTAAGTATTTTTAAAAACGAATGTTAACAAAAACTTTATCTATTAAAATGCAAATTATAAAAATATTAAGTAACTATGTGAATTTGTGTCAAAACTTTTCTAAATGTTAATGAGAATTGTTATAGCATGGATTATATTGCGATTATTTTAATGGAAAAGAGTCGAAGAGAAATTTGTCAATAAGTTATATAACATTATTAATCAATTTTTTATAAAGTTATTTTATAAAAAATTATTTTAAGTCTTAACTCTTCATTTTAAAATCAAATAAGAAAATATAAGTAAGTACCAGGATTGGGCCAGTTACCCAAAAGACTTCAATTTAAGTATTAGTTTAATAAAATAATTTTTTTCGTCCTTTAATTTAAGTAAACTCGTAAAAAGTTTAAATAAGTTTTAGTTAATCGAATTAGAGTTTTTGTTAATTTATATATAATTTTAATGTATTAATTTAAGGTTAAATATTAATCGAACACAATTAATAGTTAACACTTAAAACTAACTTAGTGATAGTTTTGCCTATCCCAAATACTAAATCACAAAACAACGCGTTAAGAGAAGCTAAATATTAATTTAAGGGATTAAGAATGACCGATCTGTCTGCCTTATTAAAACATAATAAAATATAATTTGTAATTTCACAATGCTAAAAAGAAATTTTGCTTCACAGAAATTTTTTGAAATATTAAATGGCTTCCAGGTAACATTTAATAATAGCCTGGCAACCTTTTACCAATCAATTCAATTATTAATGTTTGCTCACATCCGCTAAATTATGTTATTTGAACATGTCAAATGATATAAACTGATCTTATTAAACTTATGGATTAACAGCAGCTTAAATATAAAATACCATTATAACAATTAAAAAGTAAACGATTGATATTTCCCATATTATAATTAATCAAATAAATACCAAAATATAAATAATAATTTATCCAAAAGGAATTTTAGCATATATTTCTGCAATTTGTTTGGCCATTTGATGAGAACTGTGATCTTTGGGAAGATATTCACACACAAATTTCAGCATATCTATAATTTGGGATGGTAGTGCAGGTTTAAATTCGTCAATATTTTCGTATGAGGGATCAAGCTAGTGTCGAAAAGAGAAACAATTATTACGCAAGAACAACATTATTTTTAATTTTAGAAAGATTTTATAATTAAAAGTTTAAATAATCTTTTTATAAAACATACTTTTAATACATTTTAATTAAGTTGTAAAAATGGATTTTTGGCATTGCTATATTTAATGTTAACGATAGCCTGAGAAAAATTGTGATGAAAAAAAAAACAAAAAAATTAAATAAACACACCTATCTAATCTAAAAAATTAATTTTAATTCTTATATTTTTGTAGACCTCAGTTTAAACAAAAATTGACAAATATAAAAACAAATTCTGTGCCTTTTAATTAATCCATCATACTAACATTAAAAAACTGGCCACACTTTTCATTATCTTCCTTATGTTGGTAATACACAGGTCAACAAATATTTATGTCAGAAACGTGACTATTATAAATAAATAAAAGAATGCATCCACATGATGGCCTAATCTCATATATGTTTTTCATTTTTCTTAGTTTCTTCCGTCTTTGGCTCCTTAGATCCGTCTCTAACAAAAAATGGCCTTTTTTGACCTAATTGACAGATCTAAATATAAAGAAAAAATTTAAAAATCTTTTTTGCATATTATAATCCCTTGTAACTTATATTTTTAATCACAAATAATGGAAAATTTTTTTTATTAATATATCAAGCTTTTACATCGGCATTTAGATAATACAAAATATTTCGCGTCCAAACTTAAATACGACACGATTTATTATCGGTAATGAAAATATTATTTGAAGTTTAAATTTAACAGTTTAACTATTGTGAATATGCTGAAATAAAATTTCAATTAATTTTTGTTTTTGAATCTTTTTTGGTTTTTTAACTTTTTTTTCTATAATTTTCCATGTTTATAACCCAGGGCTGGGAAAAAAAATTAAATGGGCTTTTTTTTAACAAGTTTTTGAGTTTTTTTTTCCAAATGCCCACAAACTCGTGGGCATGGCAAAAGAAAAGCCCCTTTTCTTGCTTTAAGAAAAGGGGCATGTTTAAAAAAAGCCCCTTTTCTTAAAAAAAAACTCCTAGGAGCTTTAAGAAAAAATAACCCAATCATTATTATAAAGAAAAAATCAAAATTTTTTGAAATTATTATAAAGAAAACATAAAATGGGTTTTTGGGGGCTTTTTTTAAGAGCCACTTTTTATGGGTTTTTTTTGCCCCTTTTCTTAGTAAGGGCTTTTTTAAATTCAAATTTTGGCCCTTTATTTGTAGCCTTTCTTTTTTTATGTTTTAGGGGAAAAAATGAGCCAAAGTTTTTTGGCTCATTGTTTTCCCAGCCCTGTTTATAAATGACTTACTAGGTTTGATAAGGAAAAACGGTAAACGGATTTGATATTCCCTAAGATGGCAGGTTTGATCTCTGTAGTTAACTCATAACTCTCAAAAAATTGTTGACCTGTGATATATTCTTTATTTTTAACAATATTTTAGTGACTAAAACCATCAAAAGTTTTATAAATTTATTTACACAATTATTCAATAACAATTATTAAACAAAATTTAGACTGTGCCTAGTTGTTTCATTTAAAATTAGAGAACTAAAACTCGTTTAGTCATTTACCGCACGCGAAAAATTACGGAAGAAAAAATGCAAGTTTGTAGGGAACATAAAAAGTAAGCTGCTCTTCAAAAGGAAGACTTAAAAGGAAATAACTTTTATAAAATAAATCCATATTAAAATAAATAAGTGAATCATTGAAAGATTGGATTCAATATATAGTAATTTTTTTAAGGATATCAAAATTATGAATAGCAAAAAGATATGCCACTTTACAAATATTTATTTTTTGTTAGTTCAAAATTACATACCGATTCTAACCACATTAGGATTTGATTACTAAAAGCATCGTTTAGATTTTGATATACGGAATCTTCAGCATCTTCCATGTAATTTATTATCCGTATTCCTGCTGTATTCATAACGTGGCAGGCTATGAGTTGACGTTTTTCAGGAAATAGGACAGTAATCTAATAAACGAAATTAAATAAACAATTCGTTCACCATAGGATTGGTACGTTTTATTCTAAATTATTTTTTAAATAATTTATAAATTTTTTTGTTCTCAATTGGAATAAAAAATCCCTAATTTCAAATGTAAACAAAGAAACAGCGAACATAATTTTTTTTTTGAAAATTTAAATTTAAAATTTTTAATTAATCAAACATTAAACATGACATAACGCATCTTTATACTAAATTCCTGTATTCAATTTACTTTAATATCAAAATCGAATAAAATTTTACATTGCCAAAACTAGTTTGCTTCGTAAAACGGAATAAAATTAATATATCTACTTGATTAATCAAATAATCGTGGTTTTCGGAATACAGGTAAGAAATTGTGTAAAGAATTAATTTTTCCGTATTAAGAAATTTGGTCCAGAAGTAGGAATGACCCCAAACGGCAAAAATAATATGAAGCCAATAAGGTCTAACATCTTGATTTAAAAGATAAGACGTCAATACTTGGTTATTACTCTCCTCAAATACCTTTGAGTGTTTTGATAACATGGGGTCATTTGCTCGAAAAATCATGATTTCGCGTATCAAACCGCGTAGGAACTAAATTATGTAAGGATAGAATTATATATAATAATTTATACGAAATTGACGAAATATTCTTAAAATAGAACAAAATTTGTCTCGCAAATTTTCTCCTACATTACGCCTTAACTTTTGCTTAATGAATAACTAAAATAATTAAAATAAATTTTTATTTTGAAAAAATAGTTCCGAAACTTACTAAAAACCAAATGCATTTTAATATATAATTTATAACTAAGTAAAAAATAAAAAATTAGACAGTTATATACAAAGAAAGAGATAATATTTAAAAAAATTAATAGCATATAGGACGTTGTGAAAATGGCTAACCATCACAATTTCTAAATAATCCATCTCATTAAAATTCTAAATGTTGTAACCCTATGTATTCTTTTCTAATTTACAAGGCATCCTTCCATTTAATAAAACTAAATAAAATTGTATATTTTTACATTATACTAATTTTAATTAAGGTCACGTTATGAGAGTTCTTACTTTCAAAAAATTTAAAAAAACAATATTTTTTATTTGATTCGATTTTAGAAAGATTACTTTATGCACATTAAATTTGGCAACTTTTGGAAAAAAATGCGTAAATTTCACGGAATAAAATTTCTGTAAATATACAAAAGTTCTTAAACGTGGCGTGGTCTAAATGAAGCGCAAAGGTATATCGCTTAACTATACAAAATATTTGAACCCAACCCTAATCAAAATGAGCAGCTAACATTCTCAAAAAGCTTTTTTCACCCATTCTTTTTTTTTGTTCGTATAGGAGATGAGAGCATATATAAGTTACATGACATTTTGATTCCTAATAATTAATAATTAGGGTTATTATTATGTTCAACCAAAAAATGTTTTTACAATCCTAAATGAGGAACTTGACAAATTAAATATTTTTAATTGCTTCACTAATCAGACCTTAAAAAATTATAGTATAACTAAAGTAGTGTAGGGTCTTATACTTAAGAAACACGCGTTTCAAAAAGGGTCACATATGGCAATGTTTTCGAAATTAAAATCTACTTAGCCCTAGACGTTTAATGATAAGAAAACTGATTGATAATTACGGCATAATATAGTTGTTAAATATAAGTTATACGTGATTTAAGGTACGCGATATCTTTTCAAATTCCAGTGAAGTAGAGTCAATTAAGACGTCAGAATAGGAACACATGTGCTTACCGTCAAGGAAATTAATTGCATTGTACGCGTTTAATTGTTTGGGCTAGAAGATGTAATATTACATATAATAATTTTGATTTTAATTTTAACAGTTTGACAAAATTTCAGACATATAAAATAATTAATCAGATCAGGGAAACTATCACTCGGTTTTAAAATAGCATGTATTGTTTTTCTGGTCAGGCCTAGAAATAGAAACGAAAGACTAAAAAAATGTTAAAACTGATTCTTAAATTAAAAAAATGCTGAAATAAATTTATTTTATGTTAATTAAAATAAAAATTTTTGTAGCAACCCTACAAATAATCGAATCATTCAAAAAATTGGATGCGAAACAGTTTGTATTTAAATGTTGGTGTTTGAGCTTATTCCGTAGTATATTTTCGGAAAGGAAATTATAGAAAATATAATTTTTGGGATATATGGGTTGCAAAAAACATGGATTTTTCATGCATTGTCATTTTTTCGACCTTATCGGTTTCGTATGCCAAATTAAAAAAAACGAAAAAAAAACATTATAGATAAGGCATTGTAGATTAGTTTGCTGCATTTGTATAACCTTTGCAAAAACCTTCATAAATTTATGCGGACCTGTGTTAATGAGTTGTGCAAAAGAGATTCACAAACACATCATAAAAATTCGTAACAAAGCCCCTACTTATGAAAGAGCCTTATATGTGTAACTACCAAATACAAGCTAATAAAAAAATGTTACTATTTCAGGTAGATAAAAGTGATCGGGATTAGAGTATTCCAGATCCGGGAATTGAGTTAAAGCTTGAAAGAGGAAGCAGCGGTCGGTGTAAAATTTTAATCGAGTGGTATCAATTTTAACTTTGATTTCGAAGGAACGTAAAGAAAGCGACAATTTTTCAAATTTTGTCGAAAGCTCTCGGGGCAAATGATGCAAATTGTGTAAACGATTATTGCGCCTCTGTAAGGTCACAGTTTGAAAATGGTTTGATTCTTGAGACGTGTTTGATTTACTCATCTATTGTATTAAAAATTGCAAAAAAATAGCTTATAAATATGTTTTAAACAACAAAATTTTTGATAGTAAATAGGTAAAAGGCTTTAATAATTAAAAATTAGTTAAAATTATGGAATAAACCCGAATAAACAAAATTATTATTGCTTCAATTTGTATAATAAAAAAATTAAAACGTACCGTGTTATAATATTTGTTCAACATTACGCCCATGCAAGCAAAGAGTTGTGAGACTTCGGTTCTTTTAAAACCGGTAGAGAGGTTACAAATCATATCATCAATTTCGAGATCAAAACTTTTCTCCGATTCTTCGTGGAGTTTAAACATAAGTCTGGCAATGATGGTTCGCCATATGTAACAACTCAATTCTGTAATTTAAACATCAAAAAGGCATTTTAATGTTACAAAGTTGAAAGGGTTAAATTACCGGAAAAAAATTTGGATGGCCTTAAACATTATTTATAGCAACTATCGTTTTTGGTCAAGTCTTTGGTGCTGATTACGAATATTAAAATATTATTTTTGCCATGCCTCAGATTTTTAGTTATTCGATGTCTAAAAATGAAAATTTCCTTTTTTTGTGGAATTTTGGGCTTTAAAGCCTATGAGTTGAAACAAAAGTTTAAAAATATATTTCGATTAGGGAAACATTTAAACGTAAAGCGTTTAAATTTTTCATTTAATTTAGTTTTAATTATGTTTAATTTTTGTAAAATTAAAGATTTTCGAAATAAAATCTTGACCCTAAATACTCGAAATTAAATTGCTAATAAATATAAGTAATAACCTTTTTTAAATATGTTTGTTATAAGGAATCTAAATATGCCAATAGATTTTTTGGAATAGTTAAAGAAATTTTGTAAATTTTTTTCTGAACCTTGGGCGCAGTATAAAAAAATTGAAGGCATTGTGAGAAAAACTAAACCCGGGATCGTTATCGCAAGAAAATACTTTACAAAACCCTGTAAAAACCGTTTGTAGTTGTTTTTGTTGTGCAGTGATAATTTAAAAAGTTTTAAGATCTTGGGAAGCGGGTATGAGCCGGAGAAAACAGGCCGAGCAAAGACAACACAATTGGGCGGACCTATAGTTATGAAAATAGGACTTTAAATAAATAAGGCCAACTTAAAAAATAACCAAAGGGGGTTAGACATGACCAAATATGCTAGCTTTCACGCATTGAAGGGTTAATACTAAATTAAATTTGTTATAAATTAATCTCATTTTTTGTTTTCAAATTCCATTTCGATATAAAATTAATATTCGATATATTAAAATTTTTTTAAATATATTACGAATCATGTAAAGGGGATTTTGGTCCAGCGGAAGTTGACAAATAAAGGCTTGCATGAATCCTTTTAGGTTTGATGGTACAAAGTCATCATCTTTTTCTTGATTACTTTTTTCGTATATGCTGTCGTGTTCGTTTACATGCGTGATGTGCTTGTGCCAATTATCGATGTATGCCTTAGCAGTAAGGTATCTTTAAATACAAAAAAAAACGGGAAATACATTGATTCAAACAAGGCTGGGAAAAAAAACTAAATGGGCTTATTTTAACAAGTTTTTGATTTTTTTTTTGCCAAATACCCACAAACTCGTGGGCTTGGCAAAAAGCCCCCTTTCTTGCTTAAAGAAAGGGGCATGTACAAAAAAAGCCCCTTTTTCTTCAAAAAAAAACTCCTAAGAGCTTTAAGAATAAATAACCCCATCATTATTACAAAGAAAAAATCAAAATTTTTCGAAATTATTATAAAGAAAACAAAAAATGGGCTTTTTGGGGCTCTTTTTAAGAGCCACTTTTTGTGGGGTTATTTGCCCCTTTTCTTAGTAAGTGCTTTTTTTTAATTCTTATTTTGGCCCTTCATTTTTAGCTTTATTTCTTTCTTTATGTTTTGGGGGAAAAAATGAGCCAAAGTGTTTTGGCTCATTGTTTTTCCAGCACTGGATTCAAATACTTTCTTAATTTAGGTTAATCTATATTTATATCTGTATGGGCAACGTCCACTGCCCCGCTAACGGTCGAAATAAAGATTTATAGTACTAGCGGTTGACCTCAAAGATTTTTTCGCATATACTTCTGCTTATAAAATTTTTAAAAATTCAAACATCCGTACAAGTTACTTTCTGATTTTATTGTTTTTGATATTCGTCCTCAAACAAATTTTTTTTTAAAAAATTTGGAGTTTTTGATGATTTCACAACCAAGTGCATCTCTAGCTAGCTTTCAAATAAGCAAATTTCTCCTCATCAAAAAAAAATGTTTTTATTTACTCTCGGATTTATTAAATGAAATTATATGTATAGACAAAATTCTAAATTTTTTATAGAAAGAAGTAGTGGGAAAAAATAGTACATTAGCAGGTCAGCAAGGGCATCAACTTGATCTTCCATATTTTCGGCATTAAAAGTTGCTGGAAAATTTATTAAGGGTATGATTGAAGATGCGAGGTTTGACAGCTGAAAGATTTCGTTGAAAACATTTTCGTTTCCAATGAAATTAAATAAATTGGCATGTTGGCTGTTTAAAAGATTTTTGGACGTTAAATTGGAAGGATTTAACGAAAAGTTAACAAAAGTTGATGCTAGGGATTGTAGAATTAGGCCAGGATCATTGGCTAAATCATATAAAAAGGGTAAAATAAACTTAAATTTGGAACCTTTATCTATATGCATATAAAAGAGTAATTGAGTTGATTACGGTCCATAACCTTTTACATGGTGGGACGGTCCATAACCTTTTACATGGTGGGCACACGTTGATTTTAATTAATATCACAAATATTATTTGAAAAGAAAATGATATAACGAATTGTCCGTTTAAAATCCTATTTCAGTTGTTTGCAAAATTTAAATAATTTATTTCAAAATGGCAAACAAGATTTTAAACTCAAAAAATATTGTAAAAATATTTTCCTTTAATTGAGATTGACAAAAATATCAAAATATCAAATTCTTTGATTAATCAAGCACCAACGTCCATATTTGGGTATTTGAAACAGCGCCAAAACTTATAAATGAAAAATTTGACCAACAGGATAAGAAAAATATTATTTTTTATTAAAAAAAGTTATATTTATTTTTTCAATGTCATAACCCAAAAAAAAATATAAAATTCGTTTTTAAATTTTCATTAAATCTTATATTTGGTTTTCCAATTATGGTAACAGGTTAACAAAAAGTAAAATGCCAAACGTAAACAGTATAATACGGGAAAATAATAGTTTATATCTTTTAAATATCTTAATATCAATATTTGTTTTATAAGTTATAATAAATTATTAAAAATCGAGCTGGTTCATATAGGTCATAAGGTCCGATTTTAGATAACAAAAAAAGAGGCAATCTTTTTAAATCGCCTTGGGCTGTTGATTAATGAGAATTAATGGATCTTCTCACCTATGCTAGCAAGTGTAAGAGAAAAGCATTCAGAATTAACGGCGGGTGTATCATGAAGATCAATAAAATAGGACCCAATGAAGGTTAGGATATACTGGTAGAATAAAAGTGCCTCCAATTTACTCCGCAAAATCTAAAATTACAAAAAAAATCTTATATATGATAATTTTAAGATAATTATAAATTAAAGTAAACTTGTTACTTACAGATATACCCTGATATTTTGTTAGGAGCAAAGAAAAGATATAAACGTTCAATGCTTTTGGTGAATTTTCGATTAGGAATGGTAAAATTTTTTCTAAAAATGTCTCATGATCTAAAAAAATATACTAAAATAAATAAAAATAGAAAATTTTTGTAAAATTTATTTAAAAATTAACTTTTTATATGAAAAAAAATAACAAAAAAATCAAACACCTTTAGTAAGTGAGAGCCATTGTTTTAGAGCCATTACGTTGTGAAGGGGCATTTCTAAAGCGTAAAGCCAATAAAGATTTATGATCTAAATTAACAAAAAAGTCTTAATTTAAAATAATTAACATAATATATTAAATTATGTGATAAAATGTTTACATAAAATTGAATAGTTTCTTCAAATTGATCCCCTTTAGTTATGTCTGGGCCCTTTAATAATAAAATTTGACCCAACCTTTTTAAACCAGTACTATCTCGTAATTTTTCCAAATAACCCTTTATTTTTGAATTATGATCTAAAGAATCTGTTTCAAATTGATTGTGGTATGTTATGAAATATTGCAGTATATTGGCCAAGTTTTTCAGGTCAACTGCTTTCATTATCAAAGTTTGCTGATTATTAAGATTATTATTAGGCGAGATACGTTTGTAGATGTGAGATATTGCAAACTCATTTAAATATTCGACTATGGGTATTAGTTTTTCCGATCTTCGTGATATTTCCCCAGGATAATTGGAGTTAATAAGGTCCTATAAACGAATAAAATATCATATATAATACATGTTTATAATTTAAAAAAAACGTACAAAAATATTTACTTTTATAGCACCTATATCCAATTTTTCCATTGTTATAGTGGGTACATTATTGCTTGAAAAAAGTAATAAATCTACAAGAAACTTATACATCTTTATATGCTGATGCAAACTTAGAGCTTTATCTATGAAAATATATGCATAAAAATGTTATTATCATTTAAAAAAAGGCAGTGACGAAACTAAATAAAATTCAATGTAACTATCTACCGTCAAGATTTTTTTCCAAAACATGCATTATAGATGTAATAGCTTCTATATTGAAAGGAGTGAGTGGGTCTGTATTGACTTCAGTCAAAATTTTGAATATCTAAAAATAAATTAAACATTATGTTAATTATATTTACATCAAGACCGATATCTAAACGAGGCATTAAACTAAATCAAACAGATATATGACGTAACTTTCATGTAATTTAATATTAAATCAAATTTCAAAAAAATCAAGGGTAACAAGAAAAGTGTACAAACTCGTTTTTAGCTATTTTTATTTTTTTAAACTTTTTTTCAAGGTATATATATATATATATATATATATATATATATATATATATATATATATATATATGGTCAATTCCACCTCAAATCGACAAACTTTTTCCCTTGAAGTCTCAGTTTTGGCTGAAATTCGGTACAATGGTAGGGTCCTAGGGTGCTGATAAAAACCTAAATTTTTTTTGACCGGAAACGATTTTTGACCGAGATATGAGCAAAAATATTTTTCATTTTTTTGCAAAAAAAAAATTTGAGGCAACTTTGCGCGCATGTATCATCAAAAGTATTGTAGCTAGAGTCATAATTTTTTTTTTATTTTGAAGATCGTAATAAGGGCTACCTTAGATGCAAAAAATATTTTAAAAAATTTTTTTTTAAGTTACCAAAAAATTAAAGTCAAGTTTAGACACAAATAGCTCAAAAAACGTATCTTTAAATTTTCTGAAAAATTTATATAATATGGCCCTTAATAATGTTAATAAATATATGATTTAAAAAGTTTGGGACCGGCATGACTTTTTACAAAATTTAAAAAAATTAATTTTTTGCACTAAATTTGGGACACATTTATGCCCTTTGCACTATATTAGAATATGCCAATGTGCCAAATTTGACAGTATTCAAAAAGCAGGACATATGGGCAATTATGTTAGACCATAATAGTTTGATTTATTTGATTATTAATATTATAAAATTTACAATGAAAAAGTGAACCTCAAAACCGAAAAAAGTGAAAATTTTGCCAATTTTCAAAATCGACTTTCTGGTTAACCAGCCACCTTTTTTTTAATATTTAACATTTATTTAATAGATAAATTATTGCTTAATAACATATAATAGCCCCAGTTTTTTTCATTCGATTTTGACTCTTCTACAACAAAAATACCAAAATTTGCCAAAAAACAGCAAATTTTTAGGTGTCAAAAAACTAACGCAGATTGTATTCATCTATGCAAGCTTATTTTTTTTATTATTTTTGCATAATTAACTAATAATATTTAGAACCTATAAAATCAGTTATAATTTGACTGTTTAAGTGTTACAAAAATAGCATATACGTTAGGTATAGAAAATCTTAAAAGAACGAGATAGGAAAATTACAAAATAAGGAGACCATGAAATCATTCCATTTATTTTGATGAAATTTAAATTTTTTATATTATTAAAAACATATTCTTGTGTAAAAATTCGTTAGGAACACATTAGGGTATAAAAAACCTTAGGTCATTGCCCAAATCCATATGCCTATAGAATCAAGTGATAGTGATATTTCCTCTTTTTTTTAATAGGTCTAGTGCGTCTTTATTAAGAAACTTAGATGTAAATGGAACTAAAATTGTTGGTTTTTAAACATTATTAAGGTCTGTTAGATATATATTGTATATGCTCTAAATAGCCTTTCAAAAACATATTTCGCATTTGTAGAAATTAGTAAAAAAAGACTAAATGTCTATATTTTGTTTATATTAAATAAGGTCTAATATTCAGTCTTAAATTTCATCATTGAAGCTAATTCTGCCCGTTATAATCATTTAAGGTTGTTTAACCCTAAAATTGACTTCTTTTATGTAGTTATAATATCAAAAAACCATATCACTATGTTTCATAAAATAATTGACTTTTTACGTTTATTTTAAGTTTGTTGATAATCATAAAAAAAGAAAATCTGTTAAATCATAATATTCTAAATAGGCCAAATATATTCTATTTTACTTATTTTTGTCAGATTTAACGTTGTTGAGGCTGTTTTATTTAAAAACTATTAATTAATAGAAAAAAATTAATTTTATACAAATTTTTTAACCTTATTATTTTTTCTAAAATCCTCTTAAATTTTTTTTTATCCAATAAATTTAACAAATTTATTGAATTTTGCCGAGGATAAATATTGAGAATTATGTACATATTTTAATATTGTTCATCAAACTAAAAAGGACTAGTAAAAGTTAACAAATATAAGCATACAAATTTTAACTTTTTATTTTTTACACCTTAAAATTTCAAAAAACCTGGCAAACTTTGGTTTTTATTTCATAAAAAGCTATGGGTACGTTAAAAAATGTTGGGGGAAATATATGTTATATAGTGATGTTTTATATATAAAATGCAGTTTTAAATTTTCAAATTGGTTTGGTAGTGACCCAGAAAGTCGGCTTAGAAGATAGGAATAAAATACTGAAAATTACCAAATTTTTTTGTTCTAAAGTTCCCCTTTTCTTTCCAAAATTGACAATAGTTTGAATCAAATTAATAAAACTGTTATAGCCTAACATATTTGCCCCTATGTCTAACTTCTTATATATAAACAAATTTGGCACTTTTAAATATTTTAATATAGTACAGGGAGCAAATTATTGTTTAAAAATCAAAAAAAAAAATTTTTTTTTTGAATTTTTTAAAAAGTCTAGTCGGTCCCATACTTTTGAGTTCACATATTAATAATGAATACTAAGGACTGTATTTCAGCAATTTTTTAAGAAATTCAAAAATACGTTTTTTTTGTTATATCAAACTAAATGTTCTTTACAAAATTGTAAAATTTAAAAAAAATAATTTTAAAATAATAAACACGTGCAAGATAGCCCTTATTGTCCTCTTCAAAATAAAAAAAAAATTAAGTCTCTAGCTATAATACTTTTTGACTTATAACCTCCCAAAGTTGCATCAAATGTGAAAATTCACCTTGCAATTTTTTTTTCTTTTGTCCCTATCTCCGTCAAAAATCACTTCCGGTCAAAAAAAATTTCCAGATTATGAGATACCCTTAAAATATATTTATATATATATATATATATATATATATATATATATATGGTCAATTCCACCTCAATCCAACAAATCCGGGAAGGGTACCCCTTTTGATTTGGCTGAAATTTTGCATGGAGGTAGTATCTAAGGGTATCTCATAATCTGGAAATTTTTTTTGACCGAAAGTGATTTTTGACGGATATAGGGGCAAAAGAAAAAAAAATTGCAAGGTGAATTTTTACATTTGATGCAACTTTGGGAGGTTATAAGTCAAAAAGTATTATAGCTAGAGACTTAATTTTTTTTTTATTTTGAAGAGGACAATAAGGGCTATCTTTCATGTCTTTATTATTTTAAAATTATTTTTTTAAAATTTTACAATTTTGTGAAGAACATTTAGTTTGATATAACAAAAAAAACGTATTTTTGAAATTCTTAAAAAATTTCTGAAATACAGTCCTTAGTATTCATTATTAATATGTGAACTCAAAAGTATGGGACCGACTAGACTTTTTGAAAAATTCAAAAAAAAAAATTTTTTTTTTGATTTTTAGACAAAAATTTGCTTCCTGTACTATATTAAAATATTTAAAAGTGCCAAATTTGTTTATATATAAGAAGTTAGACATAGGGGCAAGTATGTTAGGCTAAAACAGTTTTATTAATTTGATTCAAACTATTGTCAATTTTGGAAAGAAAAGGGGAACTTCAGAACAAAAAAATTGGTAATTTTCAGTATTTTACTCCTATCTTCTAAGCCGACTTTCTGGGTCACTACAAAACCAATTTGAAAATTTAAAATTGCATTTTATACATAAAACATCACTATATAACATAAATTTCCCCCAACATTTTTTAACGTACCCATAGCTTTTTATAGAATAAAAACCAAAGTTTGCCAGGTTTTTTGAAATTTTAAGGTGTAAAAAATAAAAACTTAAAATTTTTATGCTTATATATGTTAACTTTTACTAGTCATTTTTAGTTTGATGAACAATATTAGAATATGTACATAATTCTCAATATTTATCCTCGGCAAAATTCAAAAAATTTGTTAAATTTATTGTATAAAAAAAAATTTAAGAGGATTTTAGAAAAAATAATAAGGTTAAAAAATTTGTAAAAATTTATTTTTTTCTATTATTCAATAGTTTTTAAATAGAACAGCCTCAACAACGTTAAATCTGACAAAAATAAGTAAAATAGAATATATTTGGCCTATTTAGAATATTATGATTTAACAGATTTTCTTTTTTTATGATTATCAACAAACCTAAAATAAACGTAAAAAGTCAATTATTTTATGAAACGTAGTGGTATGGTTTTTTGATATTATAATTACATAAAAGAAGTCAATTTTAGGGTTAAACAACCTTAAATGATTATAACGGGCAGAATTAGCTTCAATGATGAATAATAAGACTAAATATTAGACCCAATTTAATATAAACAAAATATAGACATTCAGTCTTTTTTACTAAATTTTACAAATGCCAAATATGTTTTTGAAAGGCTATTTAGAGCAAGGCACACCATATATATCTAACTGACCTTAATAAAGTTTAAAAACCAACAATTTAAGTTCCAATTACATTTTAGTTTTATAATATAGACGCACTAAACCTGTTAAAGAAAGAGGAAATATTACTGTTACTTGATTCTATGGGCATATGGATTTTGGGAATTGACCTAAAGTTTTTTATAACTAAATGCGTTCCTTACGAGTTTTAACACAAAAATGTGTTTTAATAAATACATTAAATTACAAATTTAATAAAAATAATGAAATGATTTAATAATCTCATTTTTTTATAATTTACCTATCTAGTTCTTTTAAGATTTTCTATACATAACATATATATTATTTTTTTAACACTTTAACAGGCAAAATATGACTGATTATATAGGTTCTAGATATTTTTAGATAATTATGCAAAAATAATAAAAAAATAAGCTTGCACAGACGAATACAATCTGCGTTAGTTTTTTGACACCTGAAAATTTGCTGTTTTTTGGCAAATTTAGGTATTTTTATTGTAGAAGCGTCAAAATCGAGTGAAAAAAGGTGGGGCTATTATATGTTATTAAGCGATATTTTATATATAAAATAAATGTTAAATATTAAAAAAAGATTGGCTGGTTAACCAGAAAGTCGATTTTGAAAACAGGCAAAATTTTCACTTTTTTCGGTTTTAAGGTTCACCTTTTCACTGTAAATTTAATAATAGTAGTAATCAATTAAATCAAACTATTATGGCCTAACATAATTGCCCATATGTTCTGCTTTTTGAATACTGTCAAATTTGGTACATTGGCATATTCTAATATAGTGCAAAGGGCATAATTATGTCCCAAAATTAGGGCAAAAAATTGATTTTTTTAAATTTTGTAAAAAGTCATGCCGGTCCCAAACTTTTTATATCATATATTTATTAACATTATTAAGGGCCATATTCTATAAATTTTTCAGAAAATTCAAAGATACGTTTTTTGAGCTATTTGTGTCTAAACTTGACTTTAATTTTTTGGTAACTTAAAAAAAAATTTTTTTAATATTTTTTGCGCCTAAGGTAGCTCTTATTACGATCTTCAAAATAAAAAAAATATTATGACTCTAGCTACAATACTTCTGATGATACATGCGAGCAAAGTTGCCTCAAATTTTTTTTTTGCAAAAAAATGAAAAATATTTTTGCTCATATCTCGGTCAAAAATCACTTCCGGTCAAAAAAAATTTAGGTTTTTATCAGCACCCAAGGACCCTACCAATGTACCAATTTTCAGCCAAAACTGAGACTTCGAGGGAAAAAGTTTGTCGATTTGAGGTGGAATTGACCATATATATATGGTCAATTCCACCTCAATCCAACAAATCCGGGAGGGGTACCCCTTTTGATTTGGCTGAAATTTTGCATGGAGGTAGTATTTAAGGGTATCTCATAATCTGGAAATTTTTTTTGACCGGAAGTGATTTTTGACGAAGATAGGGGCAAAAGAAAAAAAAATTGCAAGGTGAATTTTCACATTTGATGCAACTTTGGGAGGTTATAAGTCAAAAAGTATTGTAGCTAGAGACTTAATTTTTTTTTTATTTTGAAGAGGACAATAAGGGCTATCTTGCACGTGTTTATTATTTTAAAATTATTTTTTTGAAATTTTACAATTTTGTAAAGAACATTTAGTTTGATATAACAAAAAAAACGTATTTTTGAATTTCTTAAAAAATTGCTGAAATACAGTCCTTAGTATTCATTATTAATATGTGAACTCAAAAGGATGGGACCGACTAGACTTTTTAAAAAATTCAAAAAAAAAAATTTTTTTTTGATTTTTAGACAAAAATTTGCTCCCTGTACTATATTAAAATATTTAAAAGTGCCAAATTTGTTTATATATAAGAAGTTAGACATAGGGGCAAGTATGTTAGGCTATAACAGTTTTATTAATTTGATTCAAACTATTGTCAATTTTGGAAAGAAAAGGGGAACTTTAGAACAAAAAAATTGGTAATTTTCAGTATTTTACTCCTATCTTCTAAGCCGACTTTCTGGGTCACTACAAAACCAATTTGAAAATTTAAAATTGCATTTTATACATAAAACATCACTATATAACATAAATTTCCCCCAACATTTTTTAACGTACCCATAGCTTTTTATAAAATAAAAACCAAAGTTTGCCAGGTTTTTTGAAATTTTAAGGTGTAAAAAATAAAAACTTAAAATTTTTATGCTTATATATGTTAACTTTTACTAGTCATTTTTAGTTTGATGAACAATATTAGAATATGTACATAATTCTCAATATTTATCCTCGGCAAAATTCAAAAAATTTGTTAAATTTATTGTATAAAAAAAAATTTAAGAGGATTTTAGAAAAAATAATAAGGTTAAAAAATTTGTAAAAATTTATTTTTTTCTATTATTTAATAGTTTTTAAATAAAACAGCCTCAACAACGTTAAATCTGACAAAAATAAATAAAATAGAATATATTTGGCTTATTTAGAATATTATGATTCAACAGATTTTCTTTTTTTATGATTATCAACCAACTTAAAATAAACGTAAAAAGTCAATTATTTTATGAAAGATAGTGATATGGTTTTTTGATATTATAATTACATAAAAGAAGTCAATTTTAGGGTTAAACAACCTTAAATGATTATAACGGGCAGAATTAGCTTCAATGATGAATTTTAAGACTAAATATTAGACCCAATTTAATATAAACAAAATATAGACATTCAGTCTTTTTTACTAATTTTTACAAATGCCAAATATGTTTTTGAAAGGCTATTTAGAGCAAGGCACACCATATATATCTAACTGACCTTAATAAAGTTTAAAAACCAACAATTTAAGTTCCAATTACATTTTAGTTTTATAATATAGACTTACTAAACCTATTAAAGAAAGAGGAAATATTACTGTTACTTGATTCTTTGGGCATATGGATTTGGGCATTGACCTAAAGTTTTTTATATCTAAATGCGTTTTAAACGAATTTTAACACAAGAATATGTTTTAATAATTATAACAAATTACAAATTTAATAAAAATAATGAAATGATTTAATAATCTCATTTTTTTATAATTTACCTATCTAGTTCTTTTAAGTTTTTCTATACATAACATATATAATTTTTTTAACACTTTAACAGGCAAAATATGACTGATTATATAGGTTCTAGATATTTTTAGATAATTTTGCCAAAATAATAAAAAAATAAGCTTGCACAGACGAATACAATCTGCGTTAGTTTTTTGACACCTGAAAATTTGCTGTTTTTTGGCAAATTTAGGTATTTTTATTGTAGAAGCGTCAAAATCGAGTGAAAAAAGGTGGGGCTATTATATGTTATTAAGCAATATTTTATCTATAAAATAAATGTTAAATATTAAAAAAAGGTTGGCTGGTTAACCAGAAAGTCGATTTTGAAAACAGGCAAAATTTTCACTTTTTTCGGTTTTAAGGTTCACTTTTTCATTGTAAATTTAATAATGGTAGTAATTAATTAAATTAAACTATTATGGTCTAACATAATTGCCCATATGTCCTGCTTTTTGAATACAGTCAAATTTGGCACATTGGCATATTCTAATATAGTGCAAAGGGCATAAATGTGTCCCAAAATTAGTGCAAAAATTTGATATTTTTAAATTTTGTAAAAAGTCATGCCGGTCCCAAACTTTTTAAATCATATATTTATTAACATTATTAAGGGCCATATTATATAAATTTTTCAGAAAATTCAAAGATACGTTTTTTGAGCTATTTGTGTCTAAACTTGACTTTAATTTTTTGGTAACTTAAAAAAAAACTTTTTTAAATATTTTTTGCATCTAAGGTAGCCCTTATTACGATCTTCAAAATAAAAAAAAAATTATGACTCTAGCTACAATACTTTTGATGATACATGCGCGCAAAGTTGCCTAAATATTTAAAAAAGTTTTTTTTTAAGTTACCAAAAAATTAAAGTCAAGTTTAGACACAAATAGCTCAAAAAACGTATCTTTGAATTTTCTGAAAAATTTATATAATATGGCCCTCAATAATGTTAATAAATATATGATTTAAAAAGTTTGGGACCGGCATGACTTTTTACAAAATTTAAAAAAATCAATTTTTTGCACTAATTTTGGGACACATTTATGCCCTTTGCACTATATTAGAATATGCCAATGTGCCAAATTTGACAGTATTCAAAAAGCAGGACATATGGGCAATTATGTTAGATCATAATAGTTTGATTTAATTAATTACTACCATTATTAAATTTACAATGAAAAAGTGAACCTTAAAACCAAAAAAGTGAAAATTTTGCCTGTTTTCAAAATCGACTTTCTGGTTAACCAGCCAACCTTTTTTTAATTTTTAACATTTATTTTATAGATAAAATATTGCTTAATAACATATAATAGCCCCACCTTTTTTCACTCGATTTTGACGCTTCTACAATAAAAATACCTAAATTTGCCAAAAAACAGCAAATTTTCAGGTGTCAAAAAACTAACGCAGATTGTATTCGTCTGTGCAAGCTTATTTTTTTATTATTTTGGCAAAATTATCTAAAAATATCTAGAACCTATATAATCAGTCATATTTTGCCTGTTAAAGTGTTAAAAAAATAATATATATGTTATGTATAGAAAATCTTAAAAGAACTAGATAAGTAAATTATAAAAAAATGAGATTATTAAATCATTTCATTATTTTTATTAGATTTGTAATAAAATGTATTTATTAAAACACACTTTTGTGTTAAAACTCGTAAGGAACGCATTTAGTTATAAAAAACTTTAGGTCAATGCCCAAATCTATATGCCCATAGAATCAAGTAACAGTAATATTTCTTCTTTCTTTAATAGGTTTAGTGCGTCTATATTATAAAACTAAAATGTAATTGGAACTTAAATTGTTGGTTTTAAACTTTATTAAGGTCAGTTAGATATATGTGGCGTTCCTTGCTCTAAATAGCCTTTCAAAAACTTATTTGGCATTTGTAAAAATTTGTAAAAAGGACTGAATGTCTATATTTTGTTTATATTAAATTGGGTCTAATATTTAGTCTTAAAATTCATCATTGAAGTTAATTCTGCCCGTTATAATCATTTAAGGTTGTTTAACCCTAAAATTGACTTCTTTTATGTAGTTATAATATTAAAAAACCATATAACTATGTTTCATAAAATAATTGACTTTTTACGTTTATTTTAAGTTTGTTGATAATCATAAAAAAAGAAAATCTGTTAAATCATAATATTCTAAATAGGCCAAATATATTCTATTTTACTTATTTTTGTCAGATTTAACGTTGTTGAGGCTGTTTTATTTAAAAACTATTAATTAATAAAAAAAAATTAATTTTTACAAATTTTTTAACCTTATTAATTTTTCTAAAATCCTCTTAAATTTTTTTTTATCCAATAAATTTAACAAATTTTTTGAATTTTGCCGAGGATAAATATTGAGAATTATGTACATATTCTAGTATTGTTCATCAAACTAAAAATGACTAGTAAAAGTTAACATATATTAGCATAAAAATTTTAAGTTTTTATTTTTTACACCTTAAAATTTCAAAAAACCTGGCAAACTTTGGTTTTTATTTCATAAAAAGCTATGGGTACGTTAAAAAATGTTGGGGGAAATATATGTTATATAGTGATGTTTTATGTATAAAATGCAGTTTTAAATTTTCAAATTGGTTTGGTAGTGACCCAGAAAGTCGGCTTAGAAGATAGGAGTAAAATACTGAAAATTTCCAATTTTTTTGTTCTAAAGTTCCCCTTTTCTTTCCAAAATTGACAATAGTTTGAATCAAATTAATAAAACTGTTATAGCCTAGCATATTTGCCCCTATGTCTAACTTCTTAAATATAAACAAATTTGGCACTTTTAAATATTTTAATATAGTACAGGGAGCAAATTTTTGTCTAAAATTCAAAAAAAAAAAATTTTTTTTTGAATTTTTTTAAAAGTCTAGTCGGTCCCATACTTTTGAGTTCACATACTAATAATGAATACTAACGACTGTATTTCAGCAATTTTTTAAGAAATTCAAAAATACGTTTTTTTAGTTATATCAAATTGAATGTTCTTTACAAAATTGTAAAATTTCAAAAAAATAATTTTAAAATTATAAACACATGCAAGATAGCCCTTATTGTCCTCTTCAAAATAAAAAAAAATTAAGTCTCTAGCTATAATACTTTTTGACTTATAACCTCACAAAGTTGCATTAAATGTGAAAATTCACCTTGCAATTTTTATTTCTTTTGCCCCTATCTTCGTCAAAAATCACTTCCGGTCAAAAAAAATTTCCAGATTATGAGATACTCTTAGATACTACCTCCATGCAAAATTTCAGCCAAATCAAAAGGGGTACCCCTCCCGGACTTGCTGGATTGAGGTGGAATTGACCATATATAATATATATATATATATATATATATATATGCATAAGAAACAATTACCCTTGAGTATATTTTAACAAAGAATAACAACAAAAGTATAATAAAACAAACTTCACATAATTCCGAAGTATTGTGAGGCTCACTTAGATACTGATTAAATCGCTTTATATCTAAAAACGTTAAATCAATTGAATAAATACCATGTGAAGCAATAATCTCTTTTATGCTTGATAAATCATTAATTAAGAATTCTTCCAAGCCAGCAGATATATTCCCCCTATTTAAAATAAAAACTCTAACTTATATTACAATTATATAAAGTAGAACGTTCAATGCAAAAAATTAAAATTTACCAGGTTAATTTTATTCGATGGAAATTTTTTAAGACTGAGTTATTGCTCCACATAAAAATATCTTAACAAGGACTAATAAAATCTAATTTGTGCATCAAAATATACCTTTAAGTCTTAAAATTGCATAATCTAGCAAGTATCTTTGAGTTAGTATAATTTTTTTAATTAAACATATATATTATTTTTTGCCATTACTAAATCTCTGTTAACGCACCCGATTATATAAATATTCAATCATTCTTATTATTATTATAGGAATGGATTCACAATCACACTCTGACAAAAATCAATGAGTAAAAAAGAAAATTATGCCACTGGGGAAATAATTTCCATTATGGTCTTATCTCATAAATAATTTCCATTTTTGCTAATGTTATTCAAGTTTTGGCTATTTTTTTGGGTGTTTATCGAAAAAATAGCACATTGACCAAAATAACATTTTTTGAGATCTTGATACTTAAAAGAAATTTTATTTTATATTAAAATCCCTTAAACTTATTTTTTATATCTCAAAATGACTAGAATTATTAAGTATATCCTCTTACATCAGGATGGTTATATAGAATATATGGCACCCCAACCGACACGATATAATATCAGTTTAGAAATAAAATATCTCTCGAATTTTGAATTTAACATTTAGCTGTTTTAAAAATTATTGTTTTCAATATATTTTTGTGATAGAATCTTTTTTGTTTTTTCAACATTTTTCATAAATTTTAATTTACTGGTTTGAATAGAAAAAACAGTAAGGGATTAAAAAATTCCTAAGATGGCAGGCCAGGTTTTAAAGTTAGCTCATAACTCTCAAAAATTTGCTGACCTGTGTAATAAAATAAGAAAAAGTAGGTGTTCAGTCAAGACTAATAAAAATAATTATATAGTATTAAAAGGAGAAGGAAGAATAATACTTCTCGAAGATAGCCTTATCAATGACTAAATGGCTAATTATACCATCAGGTTGTACTAAAACAAGGTCATCTCCTAAAATTTGAGCCATGTTTAACGTTCCGTTCTCAGGATCTTTTCCGACTAATGGGTTATGCACTTTCAAAAGTCTTGCAAATAAAATAGATATATAAAAAAATAAAAATATATTTTTGAAAAAATTTTATCACTTATGTTATACTAAATCTTTGTCAAATTTGATGTTAGTTAAAAAATCAGTAAAAATTTTCAATTAGCAAAATAAAATGACAAATTTTGAGTTATTATTAAGGGTCAGAGCATATAAATTTTATAAAGTATATAAATCTAAACTATTTTCGATAAAAACTAATCAAATTAAAAAAATAATCTAATTCTATACAATAACATAACTCGCACAAACAAAAATATTTACTGTCCATTTTTAGCAACATTCAATGCTGAAACTCTTTTAATGTCGTTATAATCTACGGCCCAGGCCTCAATTAGCCCTCTCCGAGGGGCATAAATAACCAAAATGTAGGAGTAGAGCGCTTTTAAATGATTTGTATTGTCATCATTATTGTAAATTTCATCAAAACGATTATTGTCTTGATTTTTGGATGAATTAGATGAATTACGATACCAGGCACAATAGGCTTCTCGATAACCTTGTATTTTAGAAATAGACAAAATAAATGTAGAAAATGGGTTTATTTGTGTTTATAAAGCAAACTATACAAAAAATTAAAATTTTATGTCTCATAATAGTCAGATGCGCATAATAATTTGACAAAATGGTTAAAACGGAATTTTTTCATATTAAAAGTTGGTTTAAACGTGGTCTTTTAAAATAATGTTTTTTGCTTATAATAATTCAAAATCACACTAAAATAATAAAAATATTTATTTAGGGTGGAATAAGATTGCATATTTAATGGGAAAAACCTTTTAACATATAAATGATATGGCTGGATTGCGTGTCAACGATAGAAACGCGACCATGATTATCCGTGCAAGCAAGGAATTTGTCATCTGGGCTAAGGTAAAGCTTAGAGCCAACTCGAGAAGAATCATTTATACCAAACCTATTTGTAAAAACATAGATTTTACCATGCTCTGTATTCATCAATTTTTTTATAAAAAAGGTAAATGAATATTTCAAATTAAGTAATTTTTATAAAATGGGCAGACATTTAATTAATATAAACTAGATAATGAGATTTAGTTAAATCAAATTAAAATAAGCAAAAAAATAATATTTTTTTATTTTTGGAATTTGGGCTTTTATAATATGAAAGCTTAGGGTGAAAACGAAACCTATAGATCATATTTGGATAAGCAAAACATATATTGATAACGTAAAGCGATTGAATTTTTGTTTGAAATTAAATTTTCTTTTATTTTTTTCATTTTGTCATAAAATCCGTTTTTCGGATTTAAATAATTTTAAATCGCTAATAATTTTATATAATTAACTCTTATAGACCAGTTTTTTTACAATCTACCTAAGCTAATAAATTTTTTGGAAATTTACTATTGAATTTTTTTCTGAACTTTGGACCCACTATAAAAAATTAATATCAATGGAAGAAAAAGTAAATCCAGGACCGTAATAATTCTCTACACCCTTTTAAAATCGTTTTGTTTTTTCGTCCGTTATTATATATCAGAGGCATTCGCTCAATTCTGATTTCTTTGTAATCAATTACTAATGATATCCGTAAGCCAAAAAATATTTTTGGCTAGTTAACATCTGTTTCAAGTAGAGATCAAAGGATTCGAAAGCCCGGTGCCTGCCACACAACAGGCCGGGCGGGGCCAAAATTTAGAACGAGGCGTGAATTTGAAAAAAGATAATACGGTTTCCGGTCGAAGTTTTTCATAAATTGGCCTGAAAATAACCTTCATAATAGTGTTATCTCATATATATATATTCCGTTTTCCAAAATTTTTTCAGACTTCGCCAATTTTCTCAGGTATTTAGGTCTCTGAAGTTACCTCATAACTTTCAAAAATTTGTTGAACTGTGTTATTAATAAGAACTAAAAATGAAAAATTTATTAAAATGAATATGGATATTTTTGAAACAATTTTTAGCTTTTAATAAAAAATTTCCCCTATTTTAAAATTCGGGTTGAGCGGGGTCTAAAATTAAAAAATCATTCCGATAAATTGAAAATTAAGTCGAACGGGCCGGCTCGGAATGCCCGGTTTGAGTTTGACCTCATTTCACTTCGTTAAAAAAAAACAAGCTATGTTAAATTATATAAAAGTATGGTTTAATTCTAATTTTGAATGCCTAGCTCGACTCGCCGATAATACCAGAAATGTGAAATAAAATAATACATTGATTTTAGACATAAATACGAAAGTCAAAACTAATAGCTTGACATATAAAAGATTCTGCTCAAATTCATAAATAAAAAAAATAGCCCCGCCGGGCCCAATGTCTCCAAAGGCTTTGACCTGGTTTGACGCTCTTGATTTTTCGAAAAAATCCAAGAGGCATTGGATAGGGATCCTCTGCACATGTGAAATTTAAAAACCTAAAACAATATTATGACTCCCTCACCCTGGCTTGATCCTAATACTTTCACTAATCTAACCACCAAAATATAAACTCCCTTAATTCATGCTTAACTGAATCTTTAAGTGGTGATAAAAACAACAACCTTTCAAATTAGTTACCAAAAAAACAACCTTTTTCTTTTCTAGCAATTTTAAACGCACCTATAATAATAAAATACTTCCATTTACTTGAGATACAAATTTCCTAGGGTGAGTTTCGAGATGACTTTGGAGGTGGCTTCGCTGAGAGTACTTGCCAACTTAGATGTATGCGTGGCAAGCCGACCACTCCGAAAAAAGGTTGGTATGTTGGAAGTTATAAGCGACCGCGACGTGCTTAGCGTATCCTTCAGCTTATTCGTCGCAGACATAAGTTGATCCGATAAATTTTTATTAAGGAGGTTTCCATCTTCGTCCTATTTATACATATAGAATAATTGTTAATTTAAAAACTAAACAATATATAATTATTACACAGGTCAATAAATTTTTAAGAGTTATTAGCTAACTTCAGAGTCCAGACCCGCCATATTAGAGATTGGAATACGTTAACCTTTTTTTCTAACAAACGTTGCAAGCCAGCTATAAACATTAAAATTAATGAAAAAATGTTAAAAATAACAAAGATCCAAATACAAAAATATATTAAATAAAATTTTTTTAATTTAAAATTGCTAAACTGCTAAATTTAAACTTCAAATAATATTTTTATTTAAAACAGATGATATATCGTGTCCTATTTACGCTAGGGCACCAAATATTCTGTATAATGTTGATGTGAGAGCTTGATATGATTATAAAATTTATTTCTTGTTACACACGTCAACAATATTTTGAGATTTATGAGCTAACTACGGAGATCAAACCTGCCATTTTAGGGATTTTCAAATCCATTTACCGTTTTTTATAATCAAACTTAGTTAGTCAGCTATAAACATTGAAAATTTTAGAAAAAATGCCAAAAAAAAAACAAAAAAGAATCAAAAACAAAAATAAATTGAAATTTTTATTTTGCATATTTACAACAGCTAAACTGTTAAATTCAAACTTCAAATAAAACTTTTTTAAAAAACCGATAATATATCGTGCCTTATTTAAGTTTGGACGCGAAATATTTTGTAATTTAAAGGCTGATGTAAGAGCTTGATATACTAAAAATTTTATTTATCCTTGTTTGATATGATATAAGTTACAAGAGATTTTTATAAGAAAAAAAGATTCTTAAATTTTTTCTGGTATTCTCGATCTGCCAATTTGGTCAAAAAAGGCCATTTTTTCGATATAGACGGATGTAAGGAGCCAAGGCCGGAAGAAACTTAGAAAAACGAAATATATGTAAGAGATAAGGCAATCATGGGGATATATTCCTTTGTGTTTTCATAAAATTTACGGTTGTGCCATTGAAATTTGTTGACCTGTGTTATTTGAGATAAAAAATGTAGGTAATAATTTGAAAAAAATATTCTTACATATTTTCTCTTTACGGTATTTTCGAGGTCTCAAAATCTGTTATTTAGTCAAATTCGGCCACTTTTTCGATATATACCTAAAAAATAGCTGATGTCAAGAATTTGGAAAAACGGAAAAAGATGAGACCATGATGGAAATCACTTTCTCCCAGTATCATAGATTTCTTTTTTTATTCTTATTTATTTTTGTCACCCTGTGTTGTAATTACCTATAAAATAATGTATAATATATAAGATGATATAGATTTATCAGGATTATGATATATTTAAGCCTTATTTTCAAAACAATCATAAATAAAAATTGTTTATATATGGTATAAAACTGTCTATTGGTATAAAAAATATTTTTCGGCAAAAAAGTCTTGTTGGTCTAAAAATTGATATATAAAATTTCAAAACTTCTTCGTGCAAATAAAACCCAAGGAAAGGTGTTGAGCCAGTAATGATATAGGTGTAAAAAGGTCCCGTTGGAGGTGTATAAGTTCGGAATGTATCATAACATGAGATAAGCTTAAGCTGATTAAACGTTGACATTTGAGTGGTACCTAGCATGTGCAAAAGAATCAAATATCTATAAAAAAAATTATTAGCTAATTATAGAGGTTTTAGATTCTAAACAAAATATTTTGCCTCTTTTCACTCATTCATTAGCCAACTTATATGGCGAGTTTATTTTTAAATAAAACGTGGTTGCCAGCATAAATGAAATAATTTCCAAATTTAATTATGAATAAAAAACAGAATTAAACAAGACTACATAAATTTATTATAGAGATTTTGCAATAGCAACAAACTTGATAAAGTCTATTAAAAGCATTGCAATTATTTCAATTAATTAAACTTTTTTTTGTTAATAACTTAACTTACCCTTAATCATTCAATAAACCTTCATAATAAGTTTAATTTTGAATTATTAAATCTGCAAAAATAAATAGTAGGTTAATAAAAGTAAAAATTTTGAGGGATGACATAAATGTGAAAATTATTAATTATTATGCTATTATTATTATTATTATTATTATCAAAATAGGCAAATTTGTTTATATACCAAAAACGATGAAATCTGACAAATGTGTTTGTGAACCTTTAAGCCAAAATTTTTTATGAGCAATCTCATCACTCATAATTTCTGTCAAAATATTTAATGATTCCCCATCTACAAGAAATTTTATAGAATTACAACATTTACAATTTAAAAATCTTGAAATTAATTCACTTGATTTCTTCCTACTTTTGGCACTCTCCAGGGCATGAAAAAGTTGAAAATCATCAATAAGAATAATACAATTTTCATAAAATAAAATTATCTGAATATTCTGTGGCAAATGTTATAAACATTAAAAAAAACCTGGTTTGCCGTGATTTTTGTGAATATATTAATTTGAATTACTGGAGAATCATCAAATTTAACTGAAAACAGCTCTTTGCCATGAGTATCAATTGATTTAATAAATCCATTCTTAAAACCAATTAAAATAGTGCCCCATGTATTTGTCTGACTATAAAATGATTATCACAAAATGACAAAGAAATTTTGAAATATACAAAATAATTAAATTTTAAAAAAGTTAAAAATATGAAATATATTCTATGAGATTATACTTAAATATTAGTATTTTATTGTTTTAAACTTCTCATTCTATTCAATATTTTATAATTATATTATGAAGAATAAACAAATCTAAGAGATTAACATAGATATTATAAAAAATTTATCTCAAGTCTACATACAGTTCAAAAAAAAGTCATTCATAGCATAATTTGAATATATAGAAAACCTGGTATATATCCTCAAATTATATACAGTGGTAATTGAAATAAATATCTGATCAAATGTAACTGTAAACAATTTTTCATACCGAGAAATGTCTTAATTAATAATTAATATATTGAATTATACCAAACACATCTAAAGTAAGATTCTTACATATAATATAAAGTTGCTTAGTGCAAAATATTATATAATGTCTTAACAATATATTATATTCGCCACTAACAATATTTTTAGAGGCAAAAACATCTAAAAATTATGGCACAAAATACTACCAGCTTGGATCATTTGCCTAAACTCGATATTTCTAAGATCTAATTTAGCTTGGGTCCCAATTTTTATCATATTTAATTCAGCTGATTTTGGCCGAGCCTTAAATTGTTGTTATATTAAACGCAACTCTACCAATTTCAATTCTTTTTATATATAATTATTTTGGCTAACAAAAAAATTGGGGGTCTGTTAGATTATTATTAGAACAAAATTTTTTAGATTTTTTGTGAAGGCTAAGAATTTTAATAGGCCGTTTAAAACAAATTATATTGTAATAAGGCGCGTTCAGACACCGTTCGTTTTTAAAAAAATTTTTGAAAAAAAAAATATTGCTTCAGTGTTAAAAAAATTTTTCTAGGGTACCGATTTTGAAAAAACTGCCCACTAAAAAAACTTTATCTTAAAACGATAGTTATGATATATTTGGCAAAGCCGCAAAAGACATCTTTATAAAAAAAAGGCTAAACATCACTTAGCTTATCGCAAAAAAGGAAATTTAGGTATATAATTATTTAAAAATACATATTTTAGGTGATGGATGTATTTTTGTAGAGTTGGGTTTAAATTATACAAAAATCTTTAATTCTCTAATATTTATACTTTAGCTTATTAACAAATAATTAACTTAAATATATAAAACAAGTAACTTTTTGAATAAATTAAGAAGCTAATAAATAGCTGCTTTATGCATAATAATATTAGGAGTTTTAAAAATTCTTTTGTGATTTGCATTAAACATGTTTGCATATTTTACAAATTCCATTTAACACTCTTATAATCATGCTATGCATTACAAAACCACCAAAATATATTATTTATAAATTTATTAATAAAAATATTGCATCATAAGAAAGAATAATTTTATAGTAAAGTGGTATTAACAATTAAAATGCAAGTGAAATGTAATTAGATTTTGTATAATTCTATCTGGCAATTGCTTAAGTATGCATTGAAAGGTGGTAAATTCTATATTAAACATTTAATTAAATTTGTCTGGGTAGCGTTTTATACCCTAGTAAAATCCATATAGGTGCTAATTTCTAAAACTAAGACATAATATATATTTACCTGTCTTGATCGCAATATCCGGCCGCAGCTATATTCGCAATGGTTAATAGTTAATTAATGTTAGGTTAGTATTAGGGTTAGGTTGGCCTTAGGGCGAGGGTTGGCTGTGTTAGAGCTTAGTTAGGGTTAGTGTTAGATTTAAGTTTCAATTAGATTTAGGCGTTTCAAAAGAGATTTGATAGGATCTTATGAGGCTGTTAGCATAGTTATTGATTCATAAAGATGTTTCGATTGTATCATGTTACAGCTTAAAATAGGACAAAATCTCAAAATTTAGAAGTAAAATTTGTGTATGCTTTGTCTCTAAAATAAATTGGTTGGAGTGACTCTGCTATAAAAAGCAAAATGGCGCATGAAATATTTCTTCATAATACAGCAATTATATCCTTAAGTTAATTATAGTTTACATATTTCATATATATGATGATGGTATATGACATTAAAATAGTTTCAAAGGGTGATAGTTCTTGAACCAAGAAAAAGCACAGATATTGTACAGCACAGATATTGTACAGCACAGATATTGTACAAAATGACGTCATTATTTTTTCACGGTGGGGTGAGGTAAAAAGGATGTTTGAAATTATTTGGGGAGGCGTATATTGTCTTAAAGGCCTGATTTTATTGCATTTTTGAACGTTGCACAAGACTGATACTTAGCAAATAGGGGTGTCCACCAGGTCCCCCCCCCCTCGGTATGTCAATGAATGTTTTTAATTACACAGGTCAACAAATTTTTGAGATTTATGAGCTAACTGCAGGCCTTAAGATCTTTTTTTTGTATTTTATAATATCATATGTGCTCGGCTAAGAGAGATGCAAATCAAAAAATGGCAATATTCGGTCTTTAAGACTAATAGGTAGGTCCTTGTGAATCCTTAAAGAGAAAAAAAATAAATTTTTTCATAGGGCACGTGCAAAGTGAGTTTTTATTTTGGCAAAATTTTAAAATTTCGTAAAAATTTATTTTAAAGCAAATTTTTAAAAAGTTGCCAAACTTAGTTTATGCACATAAAATGCTATATCTAAAAAAAAATTTTTTTTTAAAAAAATTTTGAAAAAAATAAAATTTTTAAAATTTTACGAAAATAAAAACTCACTTGAACGTGCCCATAATTAAATTTATTCTAACTTCTATTTTTTGTCTGAAGTATTCAGAAATAAAAATTTTTGGTACACTAAACTAACATCTACATTTATTTTATAGAATATGCAACAACCTAAATTGATGTTTTAACGTTTTAAAAAAAATATTACTTAAGTTTAAATTAACAGCTTAGCTGTTATATATATAATTTCCTTTGGATTTCTGTTTTTTATCATTTTTTTAGAAATTTATAATATTTAAAGTCTTAGCTGGCTTACAAAGTTTTATTAAAAAACACAATATAGGGATTTGAAAATCCACAAGATGGCAGGCTAGCTTACAAAAATTTGTTAAGCTGCATTCCTAAATTATTAGAAACTCGTTTATATCAGGATTCTTTTATTTTATATATTAGGTATTTTTTTAAAAAAATATAAGGCGATATTGGCAAATGTAAAATAAATTTACAAAACATGAGGATTCTGGAAGTGCGCTTGCCAATCGCGTGGATGCACGCCACGGCGAGCTGGATGCCCTATTGAATGAGGACTTTTTTGGGGAAAATTTTTTGTGGGTGGATTTAATTGGTTACTACTAAATTGACTTTAAATGTAAATTTCATAACGGTAGGTTTAGGCATGTCAAAATTTTCTGGACCCAGCAATAAAAAAATCGAAAATCACTCTTATTGGACAAGATATAAAAATTTTGTGGGTCCAGAACCCTCACTTTCCCTAATTGTAGCTTTTTAAGTGGAAGATTGATTTTTGCTTATTATTTATATTGATTTTTAATGTAAATTATAAAAAATTTGATGTTTATATATGGCGACATTTAAACTTATAATTTTTGAAAAATTTCTACCCTAGGAATTCCTTTAAATTGCATGGCAAAACGACATTTGCCGGGTATGCTAGTATTAATATATAATTCTTAATTGTGTATCACAGTGTTTTTTGGTGAAAAGGTAGAAAAATTGATCATTTCATCTTAAAGGTAATCTACAAAAGGTTAATATCGTCAACCAGAAATTAAATAATGGTTAAAAATCTTAACCGCATATGATATAATAAACATTCGTCAAGCCCGCTAATAAAACTTCTAGCATCTCTCTTTTAGTAGTATAGCTGTCGAACTCGCTTTAGGCAAGGACAAATTGTAACTGAAGAAAACATTTATAATCGGAGCACATAGCGAATTTATGTCAGCGGTGTAAAATTAGTAATACATCTCGATAAAAATTACAATTAATGATGCGTTAATAATAAATTAACAATGAGGATAAGGTGTGAAATGTGATATTATCAGATTCCTCTAACAAAATATTTGAATCTATTAAACCTTACTAAATTTGCAATTCAAGTAAGGTATGAATGGCATACCACAAAAGTGATATAGATTGGAACTTATATTGCGGAAACTGCCATCTACTAAAAAATAACAAATTTGGAAATCTGTTGAAATTAGAACAAAATTCTAGCTTTTAAATTTTTGAGAAAATGGGGAATATTTGGTGACTTATCTCGAATTATAAAAAAAAATTTAGTTGCATATTTTTAAATAAAAGTTTGTACGTTTATACCGTGGGTAAATGCAGTTTTTAAAATCTATGACTTTTTTTATACTTTTGCTATCAATGAAATATTTTGCATGTATTTATGCCAAAAAATGTAATATTGGAATCTTAAAATTAATCGAACTTGATATATCGGGGTGACAGAATAGCCTTGTAATCATAATCATTTATAGTTATTATCATTTTAAGATAGGAATGAGTTTAATTAAATGTAATAATGTATATTAGAGCTTATTTTGAAAAGAGTAAAAGCCATCCACAAAAACTTCAAAGGTCATAGAATATAGTTTATTAAAATAGGTGTTTCTTTACAACGTAATTATTAAATATTAGGTACTGATTAAAACTTTAAAAACTAAAACTTCCATAAAAAAGGAGCCTTTAATAGTGTTCATAATGATCAAATGTTTAGAACATATGCAAAGTTTAAATTTCTATAATAAATTTATTTCTATAATTCTAGTATGGTAAACAGGGCCAAGTTTTTATATATACCCGTAAATCTCAACCTAGATGTGTTTAAAGTTTGATATTTAATAAGCCCTTTTAATAGATTATCATAGATATTTAATAATATTTGAAATATGTTGGAAGATCTCATTTCTGTACATGTTCAAAAATCAACATTCAGGCATACATCATATCTTGTGGTTCAATTATTTCCAAAGCGAGCCTATTTGCAAGATGCAAAGTATTTTCCTATAATATGTTGAAATATATTAAAAAACAGAAAATAAGATAATAAGAAAATTTTCAAATCTATATAGGACAAACGCTATGAAAACAATTTATAATTTTTAACCTGAAACGAAATTCCGTTTAACGGCAAATTTAAAAGGAGGCGATAATTGGCTTAAATTAAAATTATTATTATTGAAGGATGTGTATGTAGGGCTCGTAACAGATTTTCTTCCAATGGTATTAGTATCATAACCATTCGACTCAAATGGAGCTTCTCCAATATAACTATTTAAATCCGTCCGTGGTTCATCTTGTTGTATAATTTCAACGTTTATACCGCTTAAAGATACCCCTGTAATTGAAACAAATAAGAACATTCGTATGTGTGGTGCAATAGAAAATAGAAATCAAATTCAAGACACGAAAGCCTTGGGGCAAGCGTGAGAAAAAAGTAAGGGAAGCTACGAGATGGGTCAGGCGGATTTAATCTTATTTTGCCTTATTTTTTTTTTCAACAATTTTAAACAAAAACTAAAAGAGATAAATTCCTAACGCGATGAGGTATTTATGCATTCTGTATTTTATCGATAAATTAAAGCAAAAAATTCAAAGCTTGCAATGTGAATTTTCGGGTCATATTTGTGAATTCGGGCCGAATAGGGCTTTAAATAAAAACCAAATTCCAGGCGGGCCGGGCCGGGCTTAAGTTGAAACATATGTCGAAGAAGTCAGGCCACGGCCCGGTATGAACTCTATTAGGAAATTATTTTATGAAGTAAAAAAGATATATTATTTGCTAAAATTTGTAGAGCCAAGAAACAAATTGAAAAACTCATCGAAACTCGCTTTATATGTATAAACCTAAAATACTTTCGTATATTACACAGGACGACAAATATCAAATGGCGATAATTGAAAATTATGACACAAGGAAATAATAGAAATTGGCCATCTTTATATTTTTTCGGTCCAAGGTAGTTCAAAACTTAAAATGGCCAAATTAATTAATTTTGCGACCTCGAGTATACCAAAAAAAACTAATTAAAAAAATTTCCATATTATAGTCACTTGTAACTTATTTTTATCTCAAATATTGAAATATATAATTTTTTAGAACATCAAGCTCTTACATCATAATTCAAGTTTGATTAACTGACACCCCGATCTAAATAGCACATTATCGATTTTTAAAAAAATATTATTTGAAATTTAAATTTAGTAGTTCAGCTGTTTTACATATAAAAATATTGAATTTTTTTGTTTTTTAAATCTTTTTTGTTTTTTTACCAACAAAAAATGCCAATGTTTGTAGCTCACTTAGTTTAACTAAAAAAACGGTAAAAGGATTTAAAAACCCCTATGATGGCAGGTCCAGCCTCTAAGTACCTCAAAATTATCAAATTGTCGAGTTTTATCACATACCTTTGCCTCGAAACCTGGCATAAACAATCTGAGATTTGACAGAGTCAACTGCACCAGTCCCACTGTCATCCAGCAAAGACGTGGCATGCTGAGACTCATAGTGACATTCATATTTAGCACGTAGGGCTCCAACCATCGTATTATTCGTGTGGTTGGCACTATCCCCTACTACAAGGTTGTTATAATTATTGTTAGTTGATGTGTTAGTAGGTAACCCACTTATGCTACCGACATTACTAGTAGTGGCAGCGTAAGTGGAATTCGAAGCGAGGGAAATGTTATCGCTCGTCGTATTGAAAGATTCTTCGCGAGCACTTGGGGCACGACCAGTAACGCCGTAAATTGAATCGGACAGCGCATGATTGCCATTTGTAGAACGTGGAGGCCAAAAATCGATGAATTGAGCCAATTTCCAACGGAGCCGAAGTGATTTGGGTTCCCTGCATACATAATAAATATAAGGAGTGGAAAATATATATAAAAAAAGAGAAATGTAAACAAAATTTTTCCACGCTAACAAAAATACATTTGATTTTAGATTAAAAATTTCATATTTTGGGTGTTTTCTGTCATAAAAAAATTATAAAAGATCAATAGAAACTAATATCACTAACTAAAGTGAAAAGAAAAAGCATAAACTTATACTATAAAATATTAAAAAACATTTAATTTACCAGATGCTGTGAGGTTTGCTTTGAATTCTAGTAGGGTGAGCAGCTTTATCAATGTAAGCCCCAATTTCAAACTCTGTAAAAATGGATGACCTTTCCACGTTAGGTGCAAATTTGGACATTATCGTATTATTAAGATTTTGAGCTCCATATGATAAGAATGTTAGAAAGGCTGGGTTAAGTTGGTATAAAATTTTGAGCTCAACACTCTTACTTGCGGCATTAGGTCTCCAATGACAAGATAGCAAAATGGGCGAACTACAGCACATAGAGGATGTGGATTTGCAAAGAACCTCATTTGGCGAAGAAGGATCCCGAGTAGTTGGAAGTGAAAGCTAAATAAAATAAAATTTGGAATAATTGCTATAAAAAGAGAATATACGTAGTTGTTGAAGTTATTACGCATCGATAGGATATTTTAGGCTGATATTTTGATTATCTTCAAAGATATCAAAGTCTTAATTTTTCAAATCATCATATAATCCGTTTTTTAACCCAGTGTAATTTAAAGATGCATTGTTATTTTTTCAGCAATTAACTCTTCAAAATTGCCAAAACATTTTTTTAAAATTAATTTTATAAAATTTTGTGTAATTATTTCCCACCTTACAGCCCCTGTATATAACTTGAAATACTAGGGAGACACTAAATTCGGATTGAACCGCAAAAATTTATCAAACCCCTTGTATAAGACATGTCTGCCTATGTTAGCGGTTGTCGAGTATTTAGGGAGAAAGCATAGGATATGTTTATATTTCGATATGCCATCACATTGAAATTATTTGCAAAAATAAAAATTAAACAATCTATGTTTAAAGATAAGAATACCTGATATTTGATTAAATCGAGTGAAACATATCGAGGAGATGAGTTGACCTTAGATGCGTTTTTGTTGTTTATAGTACCGTTGTCGATCGTTTTGGAAGGGGAGGAAAATGCTGATGTGGGTCGAATCTCGTTTCTAGAAGAAATTAAGGTGGAAATTTTTGAATCAGAGTTTTCATTGTCTGTTACGAGATGGTGAATCAAGGTTGAGACGTCAAGCTCTAACGTCATGGTATTGTGAGCACTATCAGATGACCAAGATCTAAATATATTTCAAGTTTATAAATAAAATAGGGTGGAGAAGGCAGAGGAGAATAGCTATTTTTATTTGGGCACGTTAGAGTCCTATTTCAAAATAATAAATAAAAAGTTTTTTTTCTAATTTGCCGAATTACATGAATAATCAAGTAGCTATAAAATTTATATGAATAAAATTTTGTTCCTTATTCTTAAATTTAAGAACGGTGTTTCGTCAAAAAGATAAAACAACTTTGAACGCATTTTTCTCATAAAGCAAATTTATTTTGCAAAAACACAAAATAAACACAAAATAAATGATATTAGTATTGGTTTGATATGTTTAAATTAAGATTTCATAAAAACGCCTCTTAGCAATAACCTCAACAGACCATAATATATAATGAATACTAAGTTAGTGCATAATTACTGTATGATATTTTCGTTTGTTTGCAAGACTTTGATAACATCGTTATTAAAATTGTGTAAAACGACAAAGATTTTGTTTTGCGTTTTGGACAGTGGTGACTTAGTTCTTAGAGCGTGTTGTAGTAAAGCTGTTTTAAGTTTCGGGGAAAGGATAAGTTTAATTGCACCGTATACAGTATCAATGCTATTCAAAAACAGATGAACGAAATTGATAAAAATAAAACAATATTTGATCAAATGCCATAAGTTCTAATGTTGATAAAGAATTAATACATCCATATTTTATAATTACTTTTTAACGTGAGAAATCTTTTCGTGTACCCAAATGAGAGCGTTATATTTAGGTGCTTTGTAATGACTTTCGGCCATAGATGTGTCAAATGAAAACCTATCAAACAAATAAAGAATTTAATAATAGGCAAACATAAAACATACTTACCTATAAATGAATCACAAAAAAATCCTTTTTCGTTATATCGTCGCTTGAAATTGACAAAACATTATTATACTTTTACATCAAACAACCAAACAATTATAATTTAAGTTCTTGTTAATAATGTATGTAGCACACCGAACCCAAAATGAAAATTTCAATTTTGGACACTACAGGATAATGTGTTATCACTGTTAGAGTAATTTTTTTAGATATATAAACTAAATAATCAGGATATTATCATTCGTATTTTTAATACATTATAAAGTTTCTCCTAATCAAATTTTGTCGTTAGAAACATTAAAAATTCATATAAAAAAATGTTAAAAATCATAAAAAAAAATCTAAAAAAATTATTTCTACACAAATTGAATTTGTTACTATTAAACTTAAAAACATATTTACATTTCATCACGAAGAATCGTATTAAAAGTTTGGGAATATAAACATTATGTATAATCCACACGTGGATGTGGAAATATATATACTTATAAAATGATTTCATTTTTTAATATGAAAAATTGAAATTACAAGAATCATATTTTATCTTTTTGACTTTTTCTCGAATTTGTGGGGCCAAAACGTGAGATAAAATGGAAAACCCCATTGTATGGGGCTACATTGTTAATAAGCTTACACTGCATGTTTATAAAACTTCACAGAACCTCCATTAATTTTTTGAAGATCTGTATTTTTACAATATCATGTTCAACTTACTTTGTATTTTTTGTGTTGGCATTTAAATGTGGTAATATGGTGGGCCTACCACCGGCGTGTCTACTGCGACGACCAGGTCTGCCCGAGGCACTAAGGGATCGTTCTTCGTCCCAGGTTGAGCTAGAGATGAAAGAGAGGGAGGAGGGGCTGTGTGAACGACTCTCGTCGTAGTCAAAGCAAGAAAGCTGTTCGGCGTCTGAAGCCTCATTGTTATATTCAACGGCGTCTGCAGATTGTGGTAGTGCTGATGAATGGGCTAACGGTATTGGGCATCCAACATCGATGGCTGCCGTGGCTGTGATACGGCCTATATGGGCACATTATTTTCATTTTCACATATATTACTGATATTTTAATAGTTGGTTTGGGAATTTGTTGAAAAAGCAAAAAAGAATAAATAAGATAAATTTTTGCTTTTGATATACTTATTTGTATTAATGAATTTTTATGCCCTTTTATTTGAAGTTCTAATAATGTAAAACACTTATTCCCCCGCAAAACTATAACTTTATGATCCATCAAATAAAAGCTTAAATTTAAATAAAATTTTTATATAACGTGAGCTGAGTTAAAAATGGCCCTATATATTTTATTTGTTATAATTCGACTTACAATGACTAAAAACCCAAAAAATATTTGTAGGCTGAAAACGAAGGTTCGCATACTCTGATATGAGATAAAAAAAAATATATAATTATCTCTTTGCAAGGTTTTAAATACATTAAAGTTGCCTAAATTTATAATTCCCCTATTTTTGGCTAAGTTATGTATTGCCGAGAAATAATGCAAAAAGCGGAAATAAAAATATGTTTTGTGGTATAATGCTATGGTATATAGGGTTTTGTAGAAAAAATGCAAACTGGACAAAATTAATTAACAATTTAATTATAAGTATTTCAAGCGTATTACACCATATCTTATCAAGAAAAATGTATCATTAAAGTAAATAAAAAATTTAATTATAATTAAAATGTAGTTGCAAAAGTAAATTAGAAAGAAGGCACAACCTATTTTAGAATTGTTGAATGAATTTGATTGCGAGTTAAGGGTAGGCAGGTCGTAAAAATCGGAGGCCGGAGAATAAAAGGGAGTTCTTGAGTGTGATTTATTAAAGGCAGATATGGCAACGGGAGGTATAATTTTACGTAGTGAATATTCATATGTCTCATCTTCAGGTGGTTCTTCCTCCTAACAAATGCAAATTTGAACTTATATAATTAAATGATATTATTTAATTATAATTTTAATATAATAATAAATTTATTAATTATTCTACACTATCTAGATATTAGACCAATTTTAATTATTAATATTATTAGGACAAACGTATGAACTGTTTTTTTAAAAAAGTTTTATAAGTAAATAAAATATAAAGTAGTGATTATATATATTTTACAACTATCAAAAACAGTTTAAGATAATATCATTGGCAAAATGTAAAAAAATGTATTGCATAATTACTTTTTGATTTTGTGAGATTGCGAAAGACTCTTTAACGGCCTTGGGTTCATCTAATTGAAAATTGCGGTTAACAAAAAATTTATAATGGTTGTTGACAAAAGCAAATTAGCTCAATGTTATACTTGGAATTTCGTACAATGGTTCGGTTATAGTTGTTTTAAATTTGTTAAAATCGCCTGCGACGCGATAGGCTGAAGTTATTTGCTGATAACCATGGTAGTTATTTTCGGTGGTAACAATTCTATAAAAAAATCATGAAGGAATTATATGTTTTAGAGCATTAATCAATTCGGCCATGATATAATGTAAGTATCCTATCTATTACGCATGTGCAAAACTTTAGGTAAATACCAAAATATTTTGTTATAAAATTTTTATACTTCCGTTAAAATCCGTTAAAATCATATTTTAATTTTTATCATATTACAATTGTTAAATTACCACATAATACCGGTAATAATAATTAAATTTAAAACGCCCATGTGTAAAATATTAAACAAATTATAGACAAAGTGCAACCGATTTCCTAATACCCTAGGGCAATAAGCTATTGCCCTGAATCGTTTAATACCCTATACAAACAAACATACCAATATTAAATAAAAACGACACTATAAAATATATTGATACAATTTAATCCAATGTAAAAATGTTTTTTACGACTTATTATTATCGTCGGGATTTGAATAACTCGCCGAATCTTGAATATCGAGGTCCTCACTCTTGCACCTCGTTAAATTTCTGTAAAATAATATGCAACAAAAATATGTATTCTTTAATATATCACAAATTGCTACCGGCATATTAAATAACTCCGTGGAGAGTGACGCTGATTGATGAACAATTGCAGAAAATATTAAAAAAAAAATAAACATTTTATTTATGTTTTAGGATTATTTGTGTGGGACTGGTTTTAACGATATATATATAATGCGTGTTTAAGATTAATTTATTTTATAAAAAATGCAATTTTGCAAAAATTTACAAATTAAAAAAAAATTGGCTTTTGTTGTCAAAAACATAAAAAAATTATTAGCCAAAAACTGCTTGTTTGCCATAATTTGAAAACATCCAATTTTCTCCGGAACCTAATATTAAGGAGATCTTCCTAGGATGAGTTTATACTTAATGATTTGTTATTTTTATACTTATTGTATAGATTGCTTATGCATATTTCATATAACAATTTTAATTTTATGCGTATAAAATATAACAAATAATTATTTTTTTAACTTAGCTATTTTACTAATTCGTTAAATCTAGCTCATAAAAACAAAATTTCACCTGTTCCGAACTCGTGCCTGCCTCGAACGATAAGTCTGGCCCTAAACGGATATAAGAATAGCATAAAAATTTAAGTAATTTCAATCAAGTCTTTTGATCCATAAAATAAGTCTCGTATTTTATTTTAAAATACTCAATTTATAATGCCAACTTATCATTTAAATGCAGCCCAAATGAAAATAATAAAAATAAGTATATTTAATAAAAAATTTGTATTTTTAAAATTTAAAACAATTCCTAAAATCAAAAGCGCCACTGTAGACTTTAATTTGACTTAGCTTAAGATACAAAAAGAATTACAGTTAATTGTGGCGATATGATCAATTTATCCACTGATTTCTTTAGTTCCTCAAGGGATAGTTGATTTGTGCTGCAAGCAGTAAGCTGCTGGTTGATTGGCTTTATCTCAATTTTCATAAGTTTGTTCGTTCCATAAATATCGGTTTCTTCTTCTTCTATTACATAGGTCGACAAAAATCAATATGTAAAAAAATAAAATTTTGAAGCTGAGGGGAAATAGTCCCCATGATGGCCGTATCTCATATATGTTTCGTTTTCCGAAGTTTACTTCCCTTTCAGCAATTTTAGGTATATATTGAATAAGCCAACCAAATTGACTAATTTTGCGACTTCAAAAATACCTAAACTAAAAAAATCTTTTATTAAAATCACTTGTAAATTATATTTTTTATTTCAAATAATAAAAAATAAAATTTTTAAAATATCGAACTATTACATTAACATTTAGGTCTGCACAGAATATTTGTCCTCAATAGGACACTATATATTATTGGTTTTTAATAAAAATATTATTTTTTTAACATTTTATTGGAAATTTTAAAGGTATATTGATTAAAAAAGTGGTAAACGGATCCAAAAATCCTTAAAAAATAGCAGATCTGGTCTCTAAAATTAGCTCATAGGTCTCAATTGACCTATCTGATGAAATTTAATATTTATTTTTGCACACAATAAATGCAGACATAATTTGATTTCCAATAGCTGCAAAACATAAATATTTCATTTATCAATTTATTTTTATTTAACATTTTTGAATGGTCTGTCTGCAACCTAAAGATCAGATTTTTTCGGGCGCCCTGTTAATAATAGCTTTGTTATAACAAATTTACCTTCACTGTCAGAATCGCTGGAGGTGCTAGCAGAAACTAAAACAAATAATATAATAATAATCATTTCAATATTTTTAATTTATTAAAGTATGTATTTATAAACCATCTAAATAGAATTGTATTCATAATATTGAGACAAAATCAAATTCAAATCTCAAAAATTTAATTTAGGTTAAACCTTAAACAGGGCTTAATTATATTAATATCAGTCCTGATTATCACTCTATTATTCCGTAATTCCGTCAGAATGCTCTGTACATATAACTCAAAAATAGTGTGACTTTTCGCAACAACGAAATTTTTAAAAAGCTTCAAGTCGCACAAGATATCACATTTACATTTTTAGATACATTTATATGTTTGATAACACTGGACAACAAAATTTGGACGACCCCAAGCATCATTTATGGCAACTATAGTTTTTGGTCAAGTTTTTAGCGCTAATCACGAATATGAAATCAGAATTTTAGCCAATGCCTCATATTTTTAGTTATTCGGTGTCAAAGTTGAAATTTTCCAATTTTTGGGGTATTTTGGGCTTCTATTTCATAAAATCTATGGGTAGTAACAAAAGTTTAAAAATATATTTAGATAACGGACACATTCATTATAAACGTAAGGGGTTTAATTTTTTTTTAATATTTAAATTTTTTAAATTTTTTAATTTTTATAAAATTAGTGGTTTTCGTCATAAAATCCGTTTTTTGATCCTAAACAACTTGAAAGTGAATTGCTAAAAATATTTGGTTATAATCTTTTTTAGATAAGTTTTTTATATGGAATCTGATCATGCTAATAGATTTTTTGAAAAATTGATAGTTAAAAATATTTTGTGAATTTTTTTCTGAACTTTGAACGAGGTTTTAAAAAAAAGGGAGGCATTGGAAAAAAAACTAAACCCGAAATCGTTATCGCAAAAATATTCTCTACAAAACCCTCGAAAAATGGTTAATGTTGTTTTTTTTGTTGTCCAGTTTAATTGACAAATTGACTAAATAATAGAAAAAAATTTAAAACTATAACTTATTTTGGAAACATGGTTACTTAGGTTTAAAATTTTTTGTAGACCAGTGTAATAAAAATGATAACAAAATTAAATCTGTAGTACTTGAAGTGTCCGGAGGTCTAATAGAATATCCCTCGTGGTCTATCATAATTTTTAAATTTCCCTATAAGATAAACAAATGAAAGTTAAAAAAAATTGTTTATGATTTTTGTGTAAATTGTAATATCATTTTTATTGGAATATCAAAAATAAGCTAAGATGACACTTGGCCAAGTCCAATTCACGGCTTTCGTGGCTAAACTTATAGTGGTAAGTATTAACTGTTAGCGTTCACACGAATCTATTACACAGGTCACAGTTTTTTGAGAGTTATAACTACAGAGATCAAACCTGCCATCTTTGGGAATATCGAATTAGTTTACCGTTTTTCCTAATCAAACTTAGTTGGTCAGTTATAAACATTGAAAATTTTAGGAAAAAAGGTCAAAAAACCAAAAAAGATTCAAAAACAAAAATAAATTGAAGTTTTATTTTTGCATATTTACAATAGTTGAACTGTTAAATTCAAACTTCAAATAATATTTTCATTAAAAACCGATAATATATCGTGTCGTATTTAAGTTTGGACGCGAAATATATTGTATTATCTAAATGCCGATGTAAGAGCATGTTATATTAATAAAATTTATTTTCCATTATTTGGGATTAAAAATATAAGTTACAAGGGATTTTTGCAAAATTTTTAAATTTTTTCTTTTTAGGGTATATTTAGATCTGTCAATTTGGTCAAAAAAGGCCTTTTTTCGTTATAGCCGTATCTAAGGAGCCAAAGACGGAAGAAAATAAGAAAAATGAAAAATATATATGAGATTAGGCCATCATGGGGATGCATTCTTTTATGTTTTCATAAAATTCACGTTTCTTACATTAATATTTGTTGACCTGTGTTATAAAAAGCCGTTTGCAACAGCCAAGCAATAATTTCCCGTGTGCAAATAATACTAAATCAGGTCTTGTCGCATAAATTTAATGATTATTTACCATGAAAAAAACTGATTAGGACCTCTAATCAAGTCTTAATTTTTGTATAAAATAAATTTTTAACGGCTAATAACAAAAAATGAGAATTATTAAAATATGGCAGTTTTAAATGCCTATCAAAAAAAAAATTTTAATTTCTTAAATTTTTTAAGCAAAAATTTTAATTTCTTAAATTTTTTAAGCAAAAATTTTAATTTCTTAAATTTTTTGCGCAAAAATTTTAATTTCTTGAATTTTTTTACACTCGCCACCTTAATATCAAGTGCGTTCAATTTTTTCTCTTCAAGCCATATATAGTACATGCATAGTGTTAACGCTAAATGACCTAAATAATAGATTCTCATAGGACACGGCGCTAACGCCATTTTGCTTATCCAATCTGTAAGGTATACCAATATGAATAATCGCCCAGGGGTCATGCTCAATTAATTGATTAATCTTAAGTATGTAGAAGCTATGTGAATTTAACAAGACCTGAATTGGTGATATAAAAGCAGAAACTTACACAGCCACTACCTTTGTAATTTAGCAACAAATTTTCTGAATTGGACCTGGAAACAGGTATACATTTTTTAATATACTAAAGGTTGATTGGGTATTATAACACAGGTCAACAAACATCAATGTCAGACAAGTGAATTTTATGAAAACATGAAGAATAAATCCCCATGATGGCCTAATCTGATATATAATTTTCGTTTTTCCTAGTTTCTTCCGCTTTTGGCTCCTTAGATCCGTTCATAGAAACAATGGCCTTCAGGTTTTGCCTCAAATAATTCCTTGTAACTTATATTTCTCTCAAATAATGAGAAATTTTGACACGATTTTTGGTTTTGAAGGAAAATATTATTTGAAATTTGAATTTAACAGTTTAACGTTGTGAATATGCAAAAAAAATTTTAATTTATTTTTGTTTCTGATTTGTGTTTTGCTAACTAAGTTTGATTAGACAAAACGGTAATGGATTTTAAAATATGACAAGTTTAATCTCTGTAGTTTGCTCATAACTCTCAAAATTTGTTGACCCGTGTAATAAAAATGAATATTCAACTTATAGAGAAACTATGAAGCTACGTTTCAAGGTAATTTATTTAGCACCAATACAGCAAAAACAAAATGTGGAGATAAAAATTAACTTGTGAGCAAGCTTGAGATAGTGCACCACTGACTAAAGTTTGGCTGTAAAAAAAATATAATTTCAATAAATGTTCTATAAAAAAATATAATTTTTATACTAAAAAATTTAACAAATTATTAAATAAAAGATTTGCAATTTACTTTTGAGGTAATCCTACATTAGAAACGATTGAAGAATTATTGTCGGGCATGTCAAGAGAAGGGTTAATTTTGCTTCCCTTTTTGGCCTTTTTGTTCGCGTTCTTCTTGATTTTCCAAAATAAACCTATTAAACATATAAAGTTGAATATAAAAACCACAAAAGTCATTACCAAAAAAAAAAATTCGCACAAATATGTAATAATTTATTTATATGCACTGAAAATAATCAAAAAATTAACCGTCCTTCAAAAAATTTCCAGTAGGCAGAGGTTGCCCAATAAAGGAATTATTGTTGATATCATTCGATTTTTTAAGACCGGTTGATCTCTCCGAGGATGGGGGAGAACTATCTTTTGCAATCTTTGTTGTATTATCACGATCAAGAGCTAAGTGCGTAGTGGTTAAGGTATCCAAACCTACAGAATCATTTTTAACAGCAAGAGTTTTATTAGTTGCCATACTACGAGTATTTTTATCTGTATTTTGAACTATTTTCTTGCCACCTTTGGCCTTTTTAACGTTGTTAGCTGACTCCTCCATTTGTTGCGCTTGGGCATCAGTTTTATTATTAACCTTAGTTGCATTAGTATTGATGGGCATGAATTTGGCAGCAAACTTGTTACTGGTAACGGAAGGCGTTTCAGACTTTTTTCCAGCCAATTTTTCTGTTGTGCCTTTCGTCGTTTTCCCCATAACATTATTATTATTGTTATCTTTTGAGGGAATGATGAGCGAAGCTTTTACGTTATTTTCCTGCTTGTTGACAATGTTTGAAGAAGCATCATTCATAAAGGAACAGGGGGGTGAATTATTCGTGGTTATGGTTGATGGCATGTCTTTGTTGTTGATGTGTGTAGTAGCATTATTGTTGGCATGATTCAAAAAATCAATGTTAAACATGGACAGGGGTGAGGATGTACTCGTAGTACTACTGTTATTTATAATGTTGTTATTATTGACGCCAGGAGGTGAATGTAGGGCAGGTATACCGCTTATATTAGATGATGGGAAGAAATTGCCGTGTGGCGATACAAAAGGAGTGATTGCGGCGTCTGTCGGTGTCTGTCTTAAATAGAGCGGGGACTGTGGTGGTGGTAAATCGAAACTCTTAAAATTATGTGAATTGGGGGATTTCGATCCGAAACTATTTAAATTTGTGTTATTAGCGTTAGTTGTGTCGATATGGTTTGTTGGTGTGGCATAATTTGAGTCATTCAACGAGGTTAGGATATCTTTCGTAAGCGTCAATGTTTGAGGATCAACGTAAATAAGTTTTTCTGTTTCTAACGTTTCTAGGACACAAAAAATCGTAAAAAAAAAATTTTTTTTATCAAATTTAGTAATAAAACTTATAAAATTAATAGTTATAAAAAGCTGCTTGTAATACACAAGTCAACAAATTTTTGAGAGTTATGAGCTAACTACGAAGGTCAAACCTGCCATCTTAAGGATTGTTTAACCCGTTTACCGATTTTTCTATATAAACTTAGTAAGTCAGCTATAAACATAGAAAATTTTAGAAAAAAATGCCAAAAAAATTGATAAAATTAAAAAAAAAAAATTTTGAATTTTTTTTTTGCATTTTTACTACAGCTAAACTGTTAAATTCAAACTTCAAACTTTTATTAAAAACCGATAATATATCGTGTCGTATTTAAGTTTGCACGCGAAATATTTTGTATTATTTAGATGCTGATGTAAAAGCTTGATATACTAAAAATTTTTATTTCTCATTATTTGATATGTTAAATATAAGTTACAAGAGATTTTTATATGAAAAAAAGATTCTTAAATTTTTTCTTTTTAAAGTATTCTCAATCTGTCAATTAAGGTCATTTTTTGATATGGACGGATGTAAGGAGCCAAAGTCGGAAGAAACTAAGAAAAACGAAATATATATATGAGTTATGTTCTCATAAAATGTACGGTTGTGCCATTGATATTTGTTGATCTGTGATATAAGCTTTATTCAAAATAAAATAACTTTTATACCAAATTTTAAAACACATCAAATAATTTGCATATAAAAAGCTGATTAAACAAAAAATATAATATTACTTGGTGGAGTAATCCCGGTTTGTTTAAGATTAACAAAAGATTCTATCATTTTTTCAATGTCTGATTGATCGACTGATTTTCTAAAATCCTTGGCGACCTACATATACATAAAAAAGAGATAAGTAAAGGTTAGGTTTAAAATTCAAATTCAAATAAAATTGAAAACATTGTTTATGTCAACAAATTTTGGATAACAAAATTAAAATAGACTCGTACAAAGGTTATGTTTGCCGCAACACTGTCAAAAATTTCAGCATAATTAAGGACAAAATTACGCATTTTGGTGAGGTAGCATATTTCATTATCTTGAAATTTCTAAATATATTGTAATAAAAATATTTACAAATGTATTTACATTAAATAATTCTATAGACAAAATTAAAAACATTAGAATAAAAGTTTTTTCAAATTTTTAGTTTCTTATTTTTATAATTTGATAAAAATGTTGCAATTGAATTTTAGATACCTGACAAGATTTTTTCATGTTTGCTGTGTATGCAATACATGCATTATTGTACTTTGAGATGTTGATTTTATATTCTTCCTCTAAATGAGTGATAATCATTATAACAATCACAATTAATTTGATAAATATTTCAAAAAATTAAATTATAACAATTAAAAAAAATTATAATAATAATAATAATATAATTATAAAAAGAATATAAAAATTTTACTTAATTTGGTGAGCTTTGCCTCGGCCTAATATAGAAAACAGAATTATTAAATTATGTTTTTACCTTTACATATAAAGCATACATTACTTTATCTTTATCCTTTTGTGAGGTGGTACTATCATTTCGCAGTTTTTGATACTCAATAAGTTTGTTATTATAAAGATCTTGAGACTACAATTAGAATATATATAAAAGTATAAAAGGTGATATAGATTAAAAATATTTTAAGTAAAACCTTTGTAACATTTATTTTGGCTGCCATAAATGTGTGCATAGATTGGACTGTAGTTGATTCTTCGTCTTTTAACTATATAAAATATCCGATCTTAACATATAGATATATCATATGGTCAGTATTTTAATGATATGCTTAGTGATGATTTTTTTAAAAATGGTTAATATCCAAACAAAGCATCAAAAGCAAAAGGGTTGAGTTGGTTGGTTAAAATTTTAATCGGTTACATATAGTTTATAATATATTTGTCAACATAATTAATTTAATTTTAGATCACATACATATAAAAAATGTAATTTTTGATTTTCCTTTTTGATGTTTTGCTTTAACCTATGATGTTCTAAAAGGTTTTTTAAATTATAATGCCCATTGGTGTTTTTGTGCCCTGAGGTATTAATTCTTAAATAAACATACTTACTAAACTATGTCTAATTAAACAGGTTAACAAAAATTAATGAATAATATAATTGACAATTGGGCAGACATAATTCATGATGGCCTTATATTATATATTTTTGCTTTCTAAAGTTTCTTCTGACCTCAACTATATTTTAAATATATATTGAAAACACAATTTGTGACCTCAAGAAAGAAAAAATCAAAGATTTTTTTTCATATCGAAATTAATAATATCTTTCATCTAAATTAGTGATAAATAAAACTTTAAATTAAATATATCAAGCTTTTTATCAACATTAATTATACAGAGCATCCCAACCTAAATATGACACAATATTTTATCCATTCTAAAATAAAATTGTTTAAAGTAATTAAACGCTTTTTAATTCATATACAAAATAACTTTTTTCAATATTTTTTATTAATGAATCTTTTTTGTTTTTTTTACGTTTTTTTAAACATTGTGTGTTAATAGCTAGTTTAAAAAGTCTAAATTAAAAAAAAGTACATGGATAGATAAATTCCTAAGATGCCAGGTTTGGTCTCAAAAATTAGTCAAAAAATTTGTTGAGCTGTGCAATAAGATATATTTTATATAGTTAATAGCACAATTTGCATAAAAATTGACCTGTACTTTTAAATCAATAAAAAGTAATCCATTTTGCTTAAAAATATGGTAGAAAAAATATATTAATAATGTAATTAATTGGGATATAACAAATCTTAGTTTAAAAAAGTTAAATATATATAAATTCATTAAACTTGACAAATGTATTTGTCCTTCACTTAATAAAAAATCTGAAGCTAAGCAATGCCAAAGACTTGACAATTTCAAAAAAAATATTAAAAAAATTAAAAAATATTTGAAAAAGTTTCAACCATGGATAAATCTTCTAAAAACACTTACAATTTTATGCTGTTTGTTTTGTTCATTTATATATTTTTGTATCTCCTTAATAATGTCTAGAATAGAATGATGATACGTAAGATGTATTGCTGAAAGTTTTTCCAATGAATCCTTCAAATAATCCCAGAAGGGATAAAAAGAACTAAAAAAATTGAATTATATTATAAAAGATAACAAAAACATTTAAAATACAGAAAAATTACTTGTAAGCATGGTTTTCTGATGAAGCTAATTTGGCTAATTTTAAAAAGGCTTTGCTAGTATAATCTTCAAGGGCAGATCTGAAAAAATATAAATAAATAAATAAATTACCTCTCATCTAGAAAGTGTGAAAATTCTTTGGAAGAATGGATGTCCATTTTGTAATTTTGATACAAAATGTCAAACCCATCGGCTTTTTCCCCCTATATGTTATTAAAGATATAAATACCCAAAAATATGAAGAAAAATCCTTCATTTCATATTTATGAAAGTATGCACTACATGTGTTAGTGCAGCTGTTGTTTGACCGTGACTAAATACATAAATATTAACATGCAATTAGCTGTAGCAATTAAAAACTTATAAAGAAAACGTAAGCATTAAGATAATTCGTGTAAGAATTAAAATTATTTTTTTTAAATTTTTTATTAATATATTTTTAAAAAGCAAAATTGCATATTCTATTTAATCAAAGCCATTTTTTAGAAACATTTTTAACAAGTTTAAAATTAACACTAGCCACATAATGCTAGTGTGATAAATTTTTAACGCGAATGCTACTGTTTAAATTCTATTAAGTTTTAACGCTATATATTATTATTTATTAATCTAAAGAATTAGTGCACTTTAATTATAAACTAATATCATTATAAATGTATACAATTTTATTTAACACAAAGTTTGTAAATTATGACCTAACTTTAGAAATTAAGCCTGCTTTCTTAATGATTAATAAATAGTTTACCTCATAACAAATTTTATAGGCCACCTATAAAAAATAAAAATTAATAAAAAAATTAGAAACAAAACATTAAAATTTTCTATATATTTAAAACAGCTAAACTGTTAAATAGTATTTTTATTTTAAATCAATATATATCGTGTCCTCTTTGGGTTGAGTTGCGAAATATTGTGTGTAAGGCTGCGGCTAATCGTAATTTTAAAATTGTAAAAAAAAAATTTAACGGCTAATATTCAAAAATGAGAATTGATGTTTTTTGGTCGTTTTAGAATATGCCTACAATAAAAATTTAAATTTGTTCAAAAATTTTTAAATTCTTAAGTTTTTTACATTAGGTAACAATAATAAAATAAACTCAATGTTTTACTTCAAAACATTATTTTAGATGCAGCCTAAACTAAATTTTGATATAAGAGCTTGATATACTAAATAGTTTTATTTCTCCTTTTTTTGATGTTAAAAAATATATATTTGAGATGAGACCATCATGGGATTTTCCCCCAGTGTTTTTTTCACTCATTGATGATTGTCGACCATAAACATGTCTCACGATTTTCTTTCTGTACTTTTTGAATAAAAAAATTGCGCGCGTTTGTTAACATTAAGGTGGCAAGTGGGAAAAAAATTTATTTTTTGTTAGGCATATCCTAAAATAACTAAAAATCGTTAAACTAAAAATTTTTTTTTTTTGTAATTCTGAAGTTGGTATTAGCCGCAGCCATTTACAAGTAACAGAAAAAAATTACAATTCTTAATTTTATCTTGTATTTTGAATATATTCTAATGCAGGCAAACTTACATGTCTTCCTCTCTTTTACCTCAACACCCATGCCACAATCTTCTTAACCTAGATGCCCCTGTACGCACGATGAAAAACACTCTCCCTTTATTCAGCCTTCTTAGCATCAAACACCTATTTGACCTCCATAACCACTAAACAGCCTCATTGACAAACCCATACTAAAGCTGTCAAAGAGATCCTGTCCTATAACCTATCCCCGATTCTTCTAAAGTGGCCTCCTATATCATCATCCAAAACCACGCTTAAGAAGCGAGAGAGACGTTTCCTATCACAAGATCCAGCTTTTCTTAATTGCAAGCAGACTTTCGCAATCGTGTCTACGCAACTGATGATCAATGTTTCGACTGCAAAGAAGCTACAGACAACCTAGAACATTAACTATAATGCTAATCACGTGGCGCCTCCATAAATCCTATAGATCTATCAAACCCATATTAGCCGCCTCAAAACTCGCTCATAAATCCGAGCCTCCCTTATCCTTATTCAAAATTCGCCGTGGTTAGAACAACAACATAACTGGGATGCTTAAAAATACAGAAAAAATTATTTCGTCGTAGTTTTATTTTAAATGTGCAGAACTTACTAATATCAGCCTAGATAACAATAAGGGTCCTTCCTCGTTAATGAAATCCTATTTTTAAGGCAAAAATTGCTTTTGATTTTGGGCATAGTTTTAGCGGGCTAGAAAGAAAATGTTACCTTAGGGCACGTGCAAAGTGAGTTTTTATTGTGAAAATTTGAAAATTCTAAAAATTTTGAAAATTTTATTTTTTTCAAAATTTTTTAAAAAAAATTTTATTTCAGAAAAAGCATTTTATGCGCATATCCTAAATTTGGCAACTTTTTAAAAATTTGCGTTTTATTTCAAAATATATTTTTTCAAAATTTTGAAAATTTTACGAAAATAAAAACTCACTTTGCACAATGCCCTTAACCAAAAATCCACTTTGGGGTTGTAAACATGTTTCATAAATGTGAAACTAAGGGGGCAAATTTATTAACAGGTCGCCATTATGGCAAATATTAAATTTATAAATAATTATTTTTCTTCTTTCTATCAAAAGCGTTTTCTAGTCAATGGAAAATTACACTTTAATAAGTTAACGTTGCATAAAGAATATCGGCTCACCAGTTTTCAAGTTTGCGTCAAAACTAAATTTTTTAATTGTTTTTTATTAGTACAATTATATGTTAATATTGTTATTGCATTTCTTTCCTGCTTTTTCACTGTGCACAGAAGAGGAAAGCATTTGACATTTAAGACATAGAATTATATAAAATGAATTAAAGAAGTTTAGTGCGATCCGCTAAAAAAGGATTCCCTTGAACCCATCCAAAAAAGTTTAAATTGGTAAAACTCGTAAAATTAAAGTATTGTACCGACATTTAAATAAAACCACGTTTATGTAAACAATTTTAACTTTTATGATGTTAAAAAGATTTCGTTGAAAAAAATTAAAATTTAACAGTTTAAACAGTTAGAAAGTTAATATATGAGTAGCCTGTAGGTATGTATCACTATTAAGTAAATTGGATGTTTTTTAATTGGAAATGTTAAAAATTAATTTTAACCTGGGTAGTTAGCATAGTAAAATTTTATCCTTGTTAAAGGAATCATTGTATGAATGTGCCCGACTTCCATGTTATATTTAATATAAGAACACTGCATTTCAAGAGAATATAGTGATTAGAGATCAGAGTCGAGACCTAAAAGCCCGCACGGCCCTCAAAGCAGCCCAGGCCGCTGAAGTTTCAAATCTTACATTGACATTAACATAATAGTGTATAAACAAAATCAAAATATTATTAACTATAACCTAGATTGTTTTTTCAAAGTCCTATATTCGGCCGCATCATCTAGGTTTGATATTGTGACATTTAGCGATTACAAAACATGTGGACATGATCGATTATAATTTTATTATATAAAAGCGTTTTGAATAATTTATAAATAAATAACAATATTTTAGACCATAATTTAATGGAAAAAAATATTTGTTATGGGCTTGAGAGCATTCACATGTAATAAAATATTTTTGTTTTGGGCTTGAAAGAATTTGCTTTGGGGTGCATATGTGCCACGAACCAAGCCAGGATAGCAATGCCACACATTTTAATTTTATGTGTGCAACTTAAAATTATATGTTGTAAAAGCTCCTTCTTCTTTGAACAGTGACGAAAGAGAAGAGTAATGCAATTATGGTGCTAACCAATTACTGTATAAATAAAAACTACTAGAAATTCTAGTTTTTTTAGAACTAGAAAATGGGTTAGCCATTTTTCTCTATGCAGAGTTAATTACTAGTGCAACTATCCATCAACTTAAAGTTCTTTTAAGGGCAAAAAGAAGAAAGTTAATTTTGTATTTTTTTTGCCATATTAATTGTTGATATTCAAATTTATATGTACTGGTCCATCTAATCTCATCCACACGAAAAAGCTTATCTATTTTTAGATATACTTCTATGCTAATATTTAGACTATATATACTGCCAAATATCTTATAATAAAATATAATATACTTTGTTATATCATCACTTTTTACATTGGCGACGAGGCGGGAGCTGGAGTTTTCCAGAAGGACCTCCCGTCGGCCATCGAGTGAAATAATTTTAAAAAAATTGGAAAATTCTTTTTTAAAGTAATTAAATTTAACCCCTGTAATTTGTTGGCCCGATTATTCTTGTGGAGAACTGATTCTAAATGAGGGAGGTATGTGAAAGTGATTGACGCACAAGGTCTATATTCAGCGAATGATGCACCTTAAAACAATTACGCTCATCAATGTCAATCAGGGATTACGAATTATAACTTCGTCTGAAAGACAGACGTGCCGTAACAAGACAACAATTGATGGAGCAACGAATTTGTCTCAAAGACAAGCACACCACGGTCTAAAACGATTGCGCATCAACTAGTACGGATATGGCCCCTAATTAAGAATCGAATCTCATTCATACGGAATTGAGATGTCTGAAAAACAGACAGAAAGGTCAAAACACAGACCGGAAATGGTTCTCCAATCTCCAAAAAATGGCAAGAAACACGGTGCCAGAACGATCATTGGGCCTAAACATCGAACCATATGGTCCTGAAAGACCTGACGATAAAGCCCAAACTCTTAACGATTATCTTCAACGACCGAACGATCTATGGTCTTTTCGATGGGGCTAACGACCGTACCGATATTGGTCCTCAACGACTTGTCTAAGTGGTCCTCGACCTGACGATAACGGTCTTCTACCTAACGATAACGGTCCTTTACCTGACGATAACGGTCCTCTACCTAACGATAACGGTCCTCTACCTGACAATAACGGTCCTCTACCTAACGATAACGGTCCTCTACCATACGATAACGGTCCTCTACCTAACGATAAATGATCTAAACGACCTGACGATAAATGATCAAAGCGACCTGACGATAAATGGTCTAAACGACCTGACGATAAATGGTCTCAACGACCTGACGATAAATGGTCTAAACGACCTGACGATATGGTCTAAACGACCTGACGATAAATGGTCTAAACGACCTGACGATAAATGGTCTAAACGACCTGACGATAAATGGTCTAAACGACCTGACGATAAATGGTCTAAACGACCTGACGATAAATGGTCTAAACGACCTGACGATAAATGGTCTAAAAGACCTGACGATAAATGGTCTAAGCGACCTGACGATAAATGGTCTAAACACCTGACGATAAATGGTCTAAACGACCTGACGATAAATGGTCTAAACGACCTGACGATAAATGGTCTAAGCGACCTGACGATAAATGGTCTAAGCGACCTGATGATAAATGGTCTAAAGGACCTGACGATTAATGGTCCTCAACGACCTGACGATAAATGGTCCTCAACGACCTGACGATAAATGGTCCTCAACGACCTGACGATAATTGGTCCTCGACCTGATAATAATTGGTCCTCGACCTGATGATAATGGTCCTTGAACTGATGATAATAGTCTTCAGCGACCTACGAATATGAAACACCGATGAATATTGAACGGATGAATTATAAATGACCGACGAATATTAAACGACCCACGAATAGGTCAACGACTGACGAATACTAAGCGATCGATATGAATACTAAACAATCGACGAATAGGTCAACGACTGACGAATACTAAACGATCGATGAATACTAAACGATCGATGAATACTAAACGATCGATGAATACTAAACGATCGATGAATACTAAACGATCGACGAATACGAAACGATCGACGAATACGAAACGATCGACGAATACGAAACGATCAATGAATACCAAACGATCGACGAATACCAAACAATCGACGAATACAACGATCAACGAATACCAAACGATCGACGAACACTAAACGATCGACGATTACCAAAAGACCGACGAATACTAAACGACCGACGAATCACGGCCCCACAAGAGACACGGGTAGAAATAATCCGCGCTAATTGCCTATACAGGCTGATTGCCTATACCCTCGGTGAAAAATCACAAATCTAATTGGGATGAGAATGATGAAGCATGCAACTAAGTACGTTGAGTAACGCTAAACGAGTTCGTACTTTGTCCTAAATGCTGAAGACGTCACCATATCTGCTGATGACCCAAAGCTACCGATAGTAAGACTAGGTTCCACGCAAAACACTCAACAATGCCTTACGGACGTTTCGTAAATCAAAAGGACACCTCCTGGTAAACATCTAATCTTATCTAGTATGAAGCATTAAAATTGGCGAGAAGGATCTAGAAGAAATGAATAAGCTAGAAGAATCCGCTGCCTATACTTCAGTGTCTATGACAAGCACATTGCTCGTTAACATGTCGACCAATGATAACAGCAACTTCCCAAAAAAGTCCTACCTTGATTTACTTGTCAAATAGTTAAACTTGGTAGAGATTAGCGACGCCGTCAGTATAAAAAAAATGGTGACAGTAATATTGATATTCAAATTTATATGTACTGGTCCATCTAATCTCATCCACACGAAAAAGCTTATCTATTTTTAGATATACTTCTATGCTAATATTTAGACTATATATACTGCCAAATATCTTATAATAAAATACAATATACTTTGTTATATTACAATTCTTACATTAATGATCTGTTAGTTAACCCTTGAAATTCATAATTATATAAACTTTTGTTTCACAACTATGGAATACTTATAACACAGGTCAACAAACATTTATGTCAGAAACGTGATTATTATTAAAACATAAGAATGCATCTCCATGATGGCCTAATCTCATATATGTTTTTGTTTTTCTTAGTTTCTTACGTCTTTGGCTCCTTAGATCAGTCTATAACGAAAAATGGCCTTTTTTGACCAAATTGTTGCATATTAAAATCCCTTGTAACCTATATTTTTAATCCTAAATAATGGGGAAAAAAAATTATTAATATATCAGGCTCTTACACCGGCATTCCGATAATACTATATTTTGCGTCCAAACTTAAATACGACACGATATATTATAGGTTTTTAATGAAAATATTATTTGATGCATAAATTTAACAGTTTAACTATTGTAAATATGCAAAAACAATGTTAATACAACTTCAATTTATTTTTGTTTTTGAATCTTTTTTGGTTTTTTAACCTTTTGTCTAAAATTTTTAATGTTTATAACTGACTAACTAAGTTTGATTAGGAAAAATAGTAAACGGATTCGATATACCCTAAGATGGCAGGTTGATCTCTGTAGTTAACTCATAACTCTCAAAAAATTGTTGCCCTGTGTAAGACCACAAAGTGCGCTTGATAAGATAAAATGTACCATCTAGCACGCGTGTAAAACTATGCCAAAACCAAAATTTGCCTAAATAATAGAAATATTTTACGATTTTACCCCCTTCGATTGTTGTATATGTCACTCTAACTATGCAAATAAAGACTCGATTATCCCAAATGTAATAAAGGTTGTATTGAGCAGTGCTACTTTTAATACGTCAGCCTAAATGCACAAACAAAAAGCCTAGCTAGAGAAATTACCTAAAAATTGCCCGAAACAGCTATTTGTTAAAGATTGCCACACTTAGAAAAAAAGAAAAATTTATATGCGCGCCTTCAGAAAAAATTTCTAATATTTTTTTAGTTTTTAAATTTTTTTTTTTATTAACTATATGTTAATTTCTACGTATTAAAAATTGAGGCCCGTCTTAGCCTATCAGCTAAAATAAAATAATTTTCCCGCCCGTTGATTGAAAGATTTTTGGCCTGCTAGTTTTTAGAATAAGATTCATTTAAATTTTATATAAAAATAGTGTAACCTAACTAAAATGTGATAAGATACAAAAAATGAAGTACCAGAGCTCGGAAAAAGCCCATTTTCGGACTGAACTTAATATTTTGTAATAAACAGGGATTAAGAAATAGATTTAATGATATTTATTTGAAGAGAAAGAGCTGTATATTAAATAAAAAATTAGATACTATGTTTGATATAAAGCTTTATAATATAGTTAGGTATAACACAGTGCTGATGGGATTTGCATGGGATCTCAATTTGCATCGTAACAACACTTGTCACCTTTATTTTGGTCTAATCTCCGGCCTGAAGTCAATCCGGGGGATGGCGTATACCGGATGGGTAGCGTCGCTCATCAGTCGCAACTTTAGTTGGGCTCAGAAACGAAGATGGATTTGTTTTGAGGGCTTCTGTTGCTCTCAAATGATCCGCATGTTTACGGAATGTTTTTTCATTGTCATTACTCTAAAAAAGTAGAGACATGTTTTTTCCGCTATTTCCCAATCTCGCCACCCCTTTGTTGTTTCGTTTTTTATCCAAACTGAATCCTGTCATAACTGTTTGCAAGGCGGCGTTGGTCTATCGATAAAATCGGCAGGTTTTACCTTTATTCAGTTAGTTAAGTAAATTTCCTAAATCTAGATCTGATTTTTATTTTTTTTAACAATATTTTTTTTTTAATTTTTTATTATATTATTCTCTTTTTGTCCACGCACGCTTTTTTAATGGTGCATAGTTTATTTTCAATATTTTTGCCTAGATGTGTTTTCTCTCTGTTTGACCCCTCATTTTCCTCCGAATACCCACTCCAAACTCCACTTTGTTTACTTTTCATAAATTGGCCCTCTTGATTGGCATTTTAAATTCTTAACAATTTGTAAGAATTACTAAAAAATCTGAACGATGATTGATTTGTATTCAGCAAATCCGCTAAAGACCACAAAAATCCAATTTATAAAAATATGCCAGATTAGGACCAAAAGACGTATACGCAAATACTCGATAATTGTAAAAAAAAGATCTTAAGTTAAACAATATTATCGGGCAATCTTACGACGGGTGTAGCGTAATGGCCGGTCACATAAATGGCGTACAGAAACAAATGGGTCTTTATCCGAAGGCGAATTATCTTCATTGTACCTCGCACAAATTAAATTTGGCGATCAAAATCTTTTAAAATTCTTATCCAATATGGTGTTGTATTTTTGTCGGCCTACTTCTCAAAGGGCTAATATAAATATACCTTTCTCTGCGAAACAAGATTCGTCGATATATTTAGGGTCATTAATAGTTTTATAAAGCTTTTGTTAATATAATTTAAATATTAGAATTTTTTTAAAGGGAACTTGCGAACTTGAGCTTCAGCAAGCAAATTAAAATTTGTCAATTCAACTTTTTATAAGCAAAGCTCAAATTTTTGGGGTGCCCCTCCCCTTTTCTAACCTGGCTACGGCTCTGAACGTCGTGTGCTTGTTTTTGAGACAAATTTGTTGCAATTTATGTCTTGTAACGGCACTTCTTTCTTTCAGACGGTAATCCCCGAATGACATTGTCGAGCGTAATCGTTTTGAGGGGCATCATTTGCAGAAGATGAACTATGAGAGTCCTTATACATGGTTCCTCCCTTAATTAGAATTAATTCTCCACAAAATAGGGGTTAAATTTAATTACTTAAAAAAAATAATCTTCAAATTTATTTAAGATTATTTTTCTTAATGGTCGACGGGAGGTCCTTCTGGAAAAACCAGAGTCCTTGTCGCCAATAATAAACAGGGATCAAGAAATAGATATAATGATAATTTGAAGATAGAGTTATATATATATATATATAATAAAAAACTAGAAACCATATTTGAATATAAAGCTTCATAAAATATAGTTGGGTATAAGTGCTGTTAATATTTGCATGGGATCTCAATTTTCATCGTACCATTTTTGTGAAATAAAGAAACTTTAAAAAAAAAATATTTAAAAATCAGCAAATTTCTGCTTAAGGTTTGTATCTTTCTATGACTAATCTTAAACTTTAAAGGAAACAAAAATATGAGCTATGCTAAAAATGGGCTTTTCCCCAACTCTTACACAATCACGTTACTGATGAGTGACTTATTTAGGGTGTCGCCTATAAAGTATATATGCCTAAAGTGGGAGCCTAAGCTAAAACGTCGTTGGCATGCGAGAAAATTTGACTCGACCGTAACTTTTAAAAAGAGTGGATGCTTTGAGGTGTCACTCACATTTGGGAGAACTCTTATATACTAAAAAATTGGCAGATCGATATACGGTGTAAAGTGATTTGTTACAAGATTCATTTTACACCGAATAGACCTGACCTTATAATATTGTATTCGGCTCGAAACTCTTCGCACCTGGTCTAGATAAGTTTCCTCATTTTGCAGCACGCCTCATGTATAAGATATCTTGATATTTTTTTTTGGGCGCGTACAATGTTCATTCATTTCTTAAAAAAAATTTAAATTTTAAACTTTTTTTTTAACCGCGTTAAATTTAATACTCTTGCCTTAAAATTAAAAAGTTCAATTTTAGTATTTTCGTTATTGGACCCTATGTGATCGAAACATTTCTCGCAATTTTATTAATGTTATATGGTAGTTAATGAGCCTCTTACGGCGTATAAATTGTAAACAAATAAATAAAAAAAATTAATAAATAATAATAACCGCCAGAAACCATATGATATACTCATTTAAAACAAAAAAAAAACAATGTGTAAGTGGTATATAAGAATCTTTTTTTCCCAATAATTTCATTTACTAAAATTTGCGTATTTCACGTTCTATATAATAAGCTTTTTTGCGATCGCGTAGTCTATATACTTTAAGAAATATAAAATATCTCGGTGAACAAGTCCAACTTACTTGCTAAAAATAACTCCTTACTAAATATAGTTAGATTCGTAAATACGCAAATTATGGCGCTGAAATATATTTAGGACACCTCGTTTAACCTCTCCTCACAAGGTATACGTTAAAACATCTCATTTGACCATACCTTTTTTGTCTCTCTCACCTATAACAACATCAAATTTTATTTAATTTTTAATGATTTTGCGACACTAAAATCCAATTTTAATTCTGGCCAACGTTTGAAACCTTCTTCTCCACCTCCCTAACATTATTAATAATAATAATAATACAAGTTCTAAAGGTAATTACCACGATTAGCATGCCTTCATTTACCTGCATACACCTTTAACAAATTTCGTCTATCTAAATAGATATTCAAAAAAATAGTGTTTATCAATAAATTAACCTGTCACACTCTCTGCCTACCTGAACATATTATTCCTTAAATAAATATTAAAACTTGGCCTTAACAACCAACCACACGTAATTATATTAACATTGACAATTTTTTTTCGTTGGTTATTTATTTGAATGTTTTGAGCATGTCTCTTTTTTATTTTGATATTTATAGAATTTAAATACGTAAATGTCGGGCTTTTACCGAATGATTATAATATCAGTAATTTTCATGGGCACGGCCGCCCGTAGTCATTGATTCTGGCGTTAGTTAAAATTTGGACCGGCCCGTCATAAATTATTTTTTACTGACTTGGCCCATCAGCTGATTATGTAACTTCCGGTCCACGTGGTTAAGTTTGTTTTTTAATAGATAATTAAGGTTAAATTATAAATAATTTTATTTAAATTTTACAATATATTTTGATGCATATATTACGGCACGTAAAGACTTCATTCACTAAAAATATGGAAATTCCAATCAATTTTTTTAAATGTTTTTTTTAACAGAAAAAGTATTTTAAGAAATTGGCGCATATTTGTTAAAATGCTTTTTATGTTAAAGAGAAAAATGTTTAATATATATATTATTGAAAAATAAAGTATTAAGTGCCAAAGCCCTAGCGGGTACGGCGGTCTCAAAAATAAGAGGCTATAAGAAGGTGGTTTTTTCGCAGGTAATCCTAACCCTGCATGCACCGGTGAATTTTTTATGAAAAAAAAAGTATGAAAGCGCCCATGCTTTTAAACTATTTGATGAAAGATTCTGAAATGAGTATTCATTAAATTTTTAAGATTTATATTATTTCGGAACTTGGTTTAATTTATTTTGATTGATATAACTGTTTTTCTAAAAATTAAATAATTGGGTAAAATTTTTGGGCCTAAATTGCAAAAAAAAATAGTTTTTTTAAAAGCTATATTTTCTCAGATGGTTAAATTATAATAATTTTATATTAATATTACCAGGACGAATTATTTTGTTTATCTCTAAAATGTAATGGGCCAAACCCTATTCTTACAACTGGTCTCTTGTCGCGGTAAAATGATTAATTTGAAAGGTACATATGACAACGGGCGGTTGTACTTTAAAGTCTCTAAGATTTCCAAAGTTCAACCTAAAGAAAACAAGAATATTTAAAAAGAACAAGTCATAGCCGAATAAACTTATTTAAATAGGAAAATTAAACGCGAGAGAATTAAAGTTTTCGCATTTATATACAACATTTAAGTAAACTTCATTGTATAAGTTAGGTCTAGTTGTATACTTCTAAAAAAAATTCCTAAAAAGAAGTATTAATAAAAAAGAATTAATTATGGTTATTATTCACTTATTACTATATTTTATTAAAAACAACTCACAACATTAGTATAAATAAAAACCTTTTTTATACCAGTTGAATAAAAGTATTTAGAAAGGACATTCAGAAAAATGGTGGTAATTTTCAAAACTAATTGTATATTGTTGCTATATCATGGTTTCTATCATAGAAATCGACCATAATTGGCATGCGTACAAACTTAAATAAAACTTTGATTTCTACAAATGTTATTAGACTTGGAGCAAATTTTTTAAATTAACATTGAGTTAGTTTTTTATCTAATTAAAGAAAATTACAAATTAATAGATAAATATTGTATTTTATGTTAAATTTAAGTTGTGCTGGTGTTTGTATAGAGCCCACCATACCTGCCGGACGTTAAAAATTTGAGAAATTGTCGCCAAACTATAAAAATTCAAATTTACAAACCCTAAAATACACTAAGTCTAATTGATTTGCCCGTAAGTATTACGACGTGGCCTTCAAAATTTAATAGTAATTTAAATTCCTTTGCGGTAGTTATTTTTGTCATAGCCTGACAAAAAACTTATTACAGAATTCCAATTGATATATCACTGTACAAAAATAGGCAAAGCAAATGAGAACTGTTTGGCAAATTAACTTACTAAATCGAATCGTTAACCTTTTTTAATTTGCTTTTTGCAATTTTTAATTATATGCTTAAACAAATTTTTGCATCGAATGGTCAATTTTGAACTTTTGATTACAAATTGCATTATAAATGTAAAGGCTCAAAAAAATTTTACACAATTGATACCTTATGAAAATGGTTTCGGTAATATTTGTAAATTTTTTTACACCCATTTTTTGTAATTTGACAAACAAGATTGTATTTTTTTATTAAAACATATCAAATTTATAATTAGCTAAACTTATATAGGGGTAGCAAATTCAGCACTAATTTGTAAAAAAAAAATTATATCGTCGTGAAAAAAAAAAAATCACATTTTCTAGGATTTAATACCGCGCCCAAATGATTTCAATCAAGTTTTGGTCGATATATAGAATATTTGGTGATAATATGGACCTAAATAGAAAGTTTTTTAAATAATTAGTTCATGTGTTTTAAACATATAGCTTAGCCGCCTTTAGGATCTTTTAATGGAATTTTTTTTAAAAATGTCTAAAATTGACAAAAAAAAATATGCATAAACCTCAAAAATCTATAAAAATAGAGGTTTAATAAAATTATATGAATTTGGCGGTCAAGGATAATAATTCAAATTTACTAATAACTCAAGAGTCATAATTCAAATTTATTAATGAGCCAATGGTAATAATTCATTTCACTAAGAGAGATTGACGGTGAAATGGTGGCATTAAATGTTGATAAAACTTGTTTAAAAAAACATTGCTAATGTCTTGTTAGATCGTAAAATATTTTTTAGTATTGCTTAATTTTTTAGCCATATAACGTTCAAGTTGTTTAACGCCATCTATTTAGTAAAATTGTTTGTCTAGTCACACGTTTTACAACAAACTATGTAAATAATTTAAATATGTAAAGTCCACTAACTGATTCCCTACATCTTGAAGACCCTTTATATCGCAAATAAAATTTTAATAATAATTTCAATGTTTAAATTATACAGTTTAAAGATCGATAGCCTGGACTGTTTGACCAATGGCAAATAAAAAATATTTTGGGTAATATTTGAAAATGGTAATATAGTTATATATTCCATAAATATGCCATTTATTTTACTTTCAATTAAGGAATGATATAGGCCACGGGCATTTACATTTCTTCACAATTATCGCACAGACTTGAAGGTCTTAAATTTATTTAATAGGGCACGTGCAAAGTGAGTTTTTATTTTCAAAAAATTTTAAAAATTTTGAAAAAATTTATTTTGTATGCTAATTTAAAAAAAGTTGCCAAATTTAGTTTATGCACATATGCTTTTTCTGAAAAAAAAAATTGTTAAAAAATTTTTAAATTTTTTTAGAATTTTTGAAATTTTACGAAATTAACTCACTTTGCACTTGGCCTTAGGCAAAAATGTTTTATTTGTTCCATTTTATGTCTAATTTATTTAGATGAGCAATAAGAAACAACGCGTTGAATATTTGCTGACTACACCGGTTAATTATGACGCCCGAACCAAATTACTCAAACTCTTACCAACTCACCTCCTTATACCGCTTGATCAAGCCATCAAAAGGAAAGTGACGATTAAAAGTTCTAAAAAATCACCTAATGGTACCCTTTGGCTAAATAAAAAAACCAAATTGACAGGAAAATCAAATAAAAACAAAAAACAACCAATTAAAAAGAATACCAAATTATTAAAGCACGCTAGAAAATCACCGAAATCTTCTACATCTAAAAAGTTGGCAAAAAATAAAAACAAAAAGCTAAAAACTCTTGGGAATTCAGGTCCAAAATTAAAAACAAAAAATAAAGCAGCTGCATCAAAATCCTCTAAAGCTACCAAACGGTCCTCAGCTACGAAATCGACCAAGGCAAATTATGGTATTAAAAAAAAGCTACCGGCGAAGATGCCAAAATCAAGGAAAATTATTTCAAAAAGCAAAAATGCACCTAAATCGAATCAAGATAGTAGTAGTCAAACTTATAAGCATTTAAGGGAAGAAAATAAAGCAAAATGCAATTCAAAAAAGTTGCTTACCCAAAAGGCTAAAAAACTCGCTATGAAATCACCCGTTGTTAAAAGTCAGAGTAAAGGGGATCAGATTAAAGGAAAACTGGCATCCAAAATTTCAAAAAAGATTAAAACACCCTTGGGCAAAAAATTGAAAACCTCGTCCAAGTTTATAGAAGAGATTGACGACACTATGAAGCTTCACGCATTCAAAGATATCGAACCTTATAGGCCGAAATACAAACATTTCGTGGAATCGGTAGAAAAGCCTAAACTGTGGGACAATACGGTCAACCTACGGTGCCTAACGCCAGAAATTGCATCTTCTGGGCCCGCCGCCTCGTCTCATGATAATCCTATGGCTCAGCAGGTATTGGTAATTCCCCAACTAATAATTAAATTATTCTAATAGCATAAATATACTGAAATTTTTTTTTTAGAGCTATTGTAATTATAGTTATTTAAGATATATATTTGGTAAAATAAAGTAATTATTATCCACGTAAAACACATTTAGTAAATGAATATTCTCCTAAGGCTTGTTGTTTAAAATCATCTAATTGTTTGCTATTCTTTAACTTTCCATTTATATCGATTCAAATATATTATTTAGGTCACTATGTCATTAAATATCAAATTGGAGCCCTCGAAAAACGAGAATGCAACCAAAAACTTGTCGGGTAAAAAGGTTGGTAGCAGCAGTGTGAACGTGCCCGCCATAAAAATTCAAAGTCCGGCCCTTGAGTTACCTGACATTATGGGCAAAAAGGTCAACCTTTCCAAAATCTTTTATGGTAAAAGCACTTCAACTGGCGATCATCCTCTCCCGCTAAAATCTCAATTCGGATGGGTTTGGCACGGCGAGCCGTATTACGGATACGTATTAACCGAGGTAATAATATAGATCAGCTATTGAGGCGCAAACTATAAAATTAGTTTTCTCATATTTATACAAGAGGGCCTATGCCTTTTAATAATTTTCTATTTTTTTAACTAACTTTTTTTAAGTAGTGATAAAAACTAGTGATTGGTACTGGGCTTAGACTACACCTTTATATATTATGGTTTAGTCTGATTATTATAAACTAAGAATTAACTTTTATTGATTTTCTGATATTCGATTAGAATACTATACTGGTTGTTTTTTAGGATGTAAGAAAATATCTTAATTTGCTTGATTAAATTTTGTATATTTTTGCAATTTTTTAAAGAATTCTAAAAAATTTCAACTATGTTCGTTAATTTTATATATTTTCATGCAAAAAAACACAATATTATAATGATATATCAACGTTTTTTCGAAAATTGTTCAACCATTTTTGTTTTTAATATTTTAAGTTTTAGAAATAATTGTGGGGTTTTTCTCGAAAGGTGAATATATATAAAATATGCCAGGATCCATATGGATTTTTAAAATTGAAATATTACTCTACGTGAAAAAAGTTAAAAAAATTGCTCGGCTTTCCACGTTTCTGTCTTTTTATCCCTATTATCTTAAAAAAAAATTCTGCTATATAAATATAATCACAAAAACAACATAAATTTTTTTCCTATTTTGCTTTTAGCTAAAAAATATTGAAACAATATTTCTATATATACAGAGATCATCTATATTCTCATTTAATTAGTTTTGTCCCTAAATCTCGATAAATAGATTATTAATGAAAAAAATCTATCCTCTAGACTTCTCCCATTAGGGAACGGCTTACCCGTTATGACTATGCCATTTTTACCTCTACAGCAGGTCCCGCAGAGTTAAATGAAATTTCAGACGCACCGGTGACTAGGTCTTTAGGCTTCGGCTCTCAGAAAATGGACGGTTTTGGGATTCGTTGGCGGTCACCCATCCAATTACTAACCAGGCTCGACGTTGCTTAACTTGAGTGTAGAACACAACAAAGTTTACTTACATGCCAAGGTCGTCCGAACTATTAATAAAAAAATATTTCTAAAATGTTAGGAGGAGGAAGGGACATTTCATAATTTATTAGATGCACAATTCTTTGTAACGTTATTTAATCTTTCCCTGTCTTTGAATCTCAATGTCGCTTTTGGCAGCAACATCTAGTCAAAAATAATTGGATATGGGCAGAAATTTCATAAAAGTTGCACTTTATATAAGAATTTTGTCGATTTTTACTTGGTCAATGTTTATTTTACAATAATAAAATAATATTATTTATATGTGGAAATAGTAATAATAAAAAAATGTTATAAATGTACATATATCGTATATTCAAAACCAAGTTAAAGTATACATTTAGGATTATATTCAAATTGGTCAAGTCTTTAACGTGATTAGACTGAGGAATTTTAGGTAACGTTGTAGTTATATATCAGGCACGATTCTAGACCCCTTTTGGGGGGGGGGGGCACTGCCCCCCCCAAAAGTTTTTGATTGCCCCCCCCTTCAAAAAAATAATTGAATTTGCCCCCCCAAAAATACATAGTAATTTTATGTTTGTCCCCCCCCCCCCCCAAAAAAAAATTGAATTTGCCCCCCCAAAAATAGATAGTAATTTTATTTCTTCCACATGATATAATTAAATTTGCTCCGTCAAAAATATCTAAATAATATTATCTTAAAAATATTTACTTTTTTTTAAAAGTGTTTTTATTCATTAATACTTCTCATCCGCATGAAAGATCAAACTAACAGAAATATATAGAAAAATTAGATTTTACAGAAAGCTTTATATTTGCGAAAGCAATTCATAAATCTGATGCCTAAGAAATTTTCTCAGTTAACAACAATCTTTTGTTAGAATATAATCTAGAACCAAAGAACCTGATCGCACATACGATGGGGCGAACGTAATGCCCGGGAAAAAAATGGTGTTCAAGTATTTCTAAGCAAAATAGCTGGACACCATGTCCCGTAAATTTACTGCTTTAACCACCGATTGCATCTTGTTGTAAAAGATTGTCTTATTTTAGGTGAAGGGAAAGATTTTTTTGATAATTTTTCTTCCCTTCATAAATTTTTTCAACATGATGCAATCAAGGTAGTTAGTGAATGCGGGACCTTACCCCGGCTGTTGCCCCATTGGTGGTGTGGTCACTACCTGCCCATTGTTTTATTTTAAAAATTACACAAAATATTTAATACTCTTTTAAAAATTTAAAATAAAAAAGCTTTTATATCTTCAGGTCACAGGGCCGAATCGGGGTTTTTTGACCATATTTATAATCATCTATTTATTTTTTTGTATTTAATTGAAAAATTATTTTATTTATTAAAAATAATTATAGATCAATTTCAATGCAGAACGATTTATATTTCTAAAACTTCAACGCCATTGTTTGTTAGAAATTAAACAATTAAGAAATAAAAATACATTTGAAGATTTATTCAAAAATTGTTTTGATATTTATATTTTTTTAAATGACAATAATTTATCTATGGATAAAAGTAAAAACTAAACCTAAAGATTTTTCTGATTTTAATTTATTTTCAACTCATAAGTTTAAAAATATTTTAAATATTAATGATGAAGTAAAAAGTATTTATTTTAATATTTATGATTTATTTATATTCTGATAATAGATTTTTCACGGATTATGGTTGTATAAAATCTTTAGATTTCCTTTAAAAATTTGATTGACCTTGATATAAATAAATTAGAGCCTCTTTAAAAAATAAGTAATCTTGATAAAAATTTATTATCTAAAGAAATTGACGTAGCCAAAAATTTTTTAATAAGAAACTTAATAATTACCAAGAATGTGTTACTATTGATTTTGTTAAATTTTTATATGATTACAATGATGCGTTTTCTAATCTATTTAACATTTTTCCTATAAGTTTGTTAATTGGCTTTTCAACGTCGAGTTGTGAGGTCACATTTTCTTCTTTAAGAAGGATAATAACGGTTGACAAGTAGTGACCTGCTTAAAGGTGATTTGGTTTTATTAGAACACAAAAAATCATTAACTAGGGCCGTTGAATTTTGATGAATATTGTAATTTAATTAAAATCTTCTAAGATAAAATAGTTTGATCAATACAATACACTGCTCATAATCAGCTAATTATTGCTTACTATTTCAAAATGGTTGCATTTTTTATACGCATTTAACGTTTATGTTCATGTTTTATTTAATTTTTTATCCTAATATTAAGAATTAAAAAGATTTTATTTATGAGATTTCCAGCATTAATATATTATAATATCAAATTAACAATGTTAAATATAATTAAATAACTAGTTATATATAACCAGTGTTTTTTCATATATATTCTTCGAAAGCATACTTATACATTTTGTTTTCATGATAATCAATCTTATTTCACTTTTCATTGTCTAAAATCCAAAGTTTTATATAATTCATTTTTAACATACATATATATCATATTTTTAATTTTCATGCGCAATGATACCAAATGATAAAATCATACTTACAATTAATTCAAATCTCATATCTTTGTAAGCAATTGATACTGAAAACAATTAATTTTAATTCACATATTGACACCAATATTTAAAAGGAAAAATAAATAAATTTATTTAATAAAATAAATATATATTATATATGTTGTATTATTATCGGTTATATATATATATTGCCTTGCTTATTCGTTAACATTCTATATTCAAGTATCTGGAAGTTATTCAAATTAGTAAATGAACGTTAACAAGAGGTATTAGATTTATAAATAGAATGTTCTTTTAGGGGAAACTTTAATCGGCTATTCAAATTCATAAAGAAATTGTTTTACGAAAGAACAATATTAAAATAATCAAAGGCGGCAAAAAAAAATTTTCTGCCCCCCCCCCCCCCACGAGTTTTTTGCCCCCCTAAAATGGAAAAGCTAGAATCGGGCCTGTTATATATATGGTCAATTCCACCTCAATCCAGCAAGTCCGGGAAGGGTACCCCTTTTGATTTGGCTGAAATTTTGCATGGAGGTAGTATCTAAGAGTATCTCATAATCTGGAAATTTTTTTTGACCGGAAGTGATTTTTGACGAAGATAGGGGCAAAAGAAATAAAAATTGCAAGGTGAATTTTCACATTTAATGCAACTTTGCGAGGTTATAAGTCAAAAAGTAATATAGCTAGAGACTTAATTTTTTTTTTATTTTGAAGAGGACAATAAGGGCTATCTTGCATGTGTTTATAATTTTAAAATTATTTTTTTGAAATTTTACAATTTTGTAAAGAACATTCAATTTGATATAACTAAAAAAACGTATTTTTGAATTTCTTAAAAAATTGCTGAAATACAATCCTTAGTATTCATTATTAATATGTGAACTCAAAAGTATGGGACCGACTAGACTTTTTAAAAAATTCAAAAAAAAAATTTTTTTTTTTTGATTTTTAGACAAAAATTTGCTCCCTGCACTATATTATAATATTTAAAAGTGCCAAATTTGTTTATATATAAGAAGTTAGACATAGGGGCAAATATGTTAGGCTATAACAGTTTTATTAATTTGATTCAAACTATTGTCAATTTTGGAAAGAAAAGGGGAACTTTAGAACAAAAAAATTGGTAATTTTCAGTATTTTACTCCTATCTTCTAAGCCGACTTTCTGGGTCACTACCAAACCAATTTGAAAATTTAAAACTGCATTTTATACATAAAACATCACTATATAACATATATTTCCCCCAACATTTTTTAACGTACCCATAGCTTTTTATGAAATAAAAACCAAAGTTTGCCAGGTTTTTTGAAATTTTAAGGTGTAAAAAATAAAAACTTAAAATTTTTATGCTAATATATGTTAACTTTTACTAGTCATTTTTAGTTTGATGAACAATATTAGAATATGTACATAATTCTCAATATTTATCCTCGGCAAAATTCAAAAAATTTGTTAAATTTATTGGATAAAAAAAAATTTAAGAGGATTTTAGAAAAAATAATAAGGTTAAAAAATTTGTAAAAATTTATTTTTTTCTATTATTTAATAGTTTTTAAATAAAACAGCCTCAACAACGTTAAATCTGACAAAAATAAATAAAATAGAATATATTTGGCCTATTTAGAATATTATGATTCAACAGATTTTCTTTTTTTATGATTATCAACAAACTTAAAATAAACGTAAAAAGTCAATTATTTTATGAAAGATAGTGATATGGTTTTTTGATATTATAATTACATTAAAGAAGTCAATTTTAGGGTTAAACAACCTTAAATGATTATAACGGGCAGAATTAGCTTCAATGATGAATTTTAAGACTAAATATTAGACCCAATTTAATATAAACAAAATATAGACATTCAGTCTTTTTTACTAATTTTTACAAATGCCAAATATGTTTTTGAAAGGCTATTTATAGCAAGGCACACCATGTATATCTAACTGACCTTAATAAAGTTTAAAAACCAACAATTTTAGTTCCAATTACATTTTAGTTTTATAATATAGACGCACTAAACCTATTAAAGAAAGAGGAAATATTACTGTTACTTGATTCTTTGGGCATATGGATTTGGGCGATTGACCTAAAGTTTTTTATAACTAAATGCGTTTCTTACAAGTTTTAACACAAGAATGTGTTTTAATAAATACATTAAATTACAAATTTAATAAAAATAATGAAATGATTTATTAATCTCATTTTTTTATAATTTACCTATCTAGTTCTTTTAAGATTTTCTATACATAACATATATATTATTTTTTTAACACTTTAACAGGCAAAATATGACTGATTATATAGGTTCTAGATATTTTTAGATAATTTTGCCAAAATAATAAAAAAATAAGCTTGCACAGACGAATACAATCTGCGTTAGTTTTTTGACACCTGAAAATTTGCTGTTTTTTGGCAAATTTAGGTATTTTTATAGTAGAAGCGTCAAAATTGAGTGAAAAAAGGTGGGGCTATTATATGTTATTACGCAATATTTTATCTATAAAATAAATGTTAAATATTAAAAAAAGGTTGGCTGGTTAACCAGAAAGTCGATTTTAAAAATAGGCAAAATTTTCACTTTTTTCGGTTTTAAGGTTCACTTTTTCATTGTAAATTTAATAATGGTAGTAATTAATTAAATCAAATTATTATGGTCTAACTTAATTGCCCATATGTCCTGCTTTTTGAATACTGTCAAATTTGGCACATTGGCATATTCTAATATAGTGCAAAGGGCATAAATGTGTCCCAAAATTAGTGCAAAAAATTGATTTTTTTAAATTTTGTAAAAAGTCATGCCGGTCCCAAACTTTTTAAATCATATATTTATTAACATTATTAAGGGCCATATTATATAAATTTTTCAGAAAATTCAAAGATACGTTTTTTGAGCTATTTGTGTCTAAACTTGACTTTAATTTTTTGGTAACTTAAAAAAAAATTTTTTTAAATATTTTTTGCATCTAAGGTAGCCCTTATTACGATCTTCAAAATAAAAAAAAAATTATGACTCTAGCTACAATACTTTTAATGATACATGCGCGCAAAGTTGCCTCAAATTTTTTTTTTGCAAAAAAATGAAAAATATTTTTGCTCATATCTCGGTCAAAAATCACTTCCGGTCAAAAAAAATTTAGGTTTTTATCAGCACCTTAGGACCCTACCATTGTACCAAATTTCAGCCAAAACTGAGACTTCAAGGGAAAAAGTTTGTCGATTTGAGGTGGAATTGACCATATACATATATTCAAATAATTTAAAAAGTTATTGTGATAAAATCAAAGGTATATGAGGAGTAGTTTAAGATATATATTTAAATTGTGTTTCAAGTATCTATTCAAATAAGTCACCTCCTCGGTGGCTCATGTTGCTCATTTTCAGGGGTAGTCACTCGTTCAAAGGTAATGGGAATTGTTGTCCTTTTCCCTCGAGCAGGTCGTCTATTTAGAGCTTCCAACTCGTTTGATCTTGACATTTCGCCCATGTCAAACCTACATCTATGTCTATGCCACCTTTGGCATATCGTACATCTCTTACGAGGATTGTTAGATTGTTCGTCGACGACTTCTATCGTCTCAACTCGTATCCTACCATTGGGTAGTACCAAGAGGATCAGTCTGGTGGTTTGACTTGTTACTCCAACTGTCCTGATTAATCTGAGTATCGTTAACATTATGTTGGCTATCAGGATTTGAAAAGTCTAAAGTAAATGAGATATATTAGATTATTCTATCTATTAAATTATTCTACTTTTGATATACTCTATATGAGTCCTGCAGGGAGGACAGCCTTTTGATACTACTAGGACTAGTTTAATCCCAATTAATTCTTTTATTGTCCCTGGAGCCCATTTTTCTTTTTGTTTTCAAGGAGAAGCTACCCAAACCGGTTGGTTTACTCTATATTTATTATTAACTGCTTCGGCCTTTTTTTAGTGTTATTAAATTATCAAAGGGCATGTTAATTTCCCTTCCTAAAAATTTTTGCGCTGGGGTCTGATCCCTATTTTAACCGAATTATTAATAGTTTTTATTTCCCATAAGTTATTGTCTTTTTTGGCTAAAGTTGACCATTTTTTGGCTATGGCGACGTTGCGTTCTGCCATGCCTTTTGAGCTTGGATGGTAGAGCGGTGTAAAAATCTGTTGGATACCCAGTTGTCTAAAAATTCCGTATTTGCTGTTGGTATATTTAACAGCTTAAATTTCAACCATCCCGTGAACGCATCGACTATTAATAAACAATTTATTTTTAAGTGTTGAAAAAAATCCATGTGCAGCCTTTCCCATACTTTGTTGGCTTCTGGCCAAATCGCTTTAAAGTTATGTTTGGGCAACCTTGCAATTCTCGCACATTCGATATATTGTGCTGAAATCTGTATCTTTATTCATGCCAACCCACCAAAATCTAGTTTGGACAATCTCTTTCATTCTCAGAGCGCTTTGGTGCCGGTATGAATCTGTGTAATAGACTTGTGGGTATGATAATTCCTTTTTAATACATCATTGTTAAGATAGCATTCTAAGTGAAAGGCGCCTAAGTTCGTCAACCTGTTTAGAAATCACGAATTAATTTTAGGTCTTTTTCCTTCATTTGTTCAATAACTAAATTATCATGTTTTAAATCTTGTATTTTTGATATTTAATTTGACCTTTTTTGTAGATGGGTTTTTGCGTTGTTAATCTTGAAAGCATATCGGGTATAAAGTTATTTTTACCTGGAATGTATTGTAACTCTACATCAAAATTCCCTAAATAATTGCCATTTTCCTTTGATTATGGCCAAACTTTCTTTTTTTATAACCGAATAGTTAAGTTCTGCATTTTTTAATTTCCTAGAGAAAAACGTTATAGGGTTTGATCTATTTCTTCTTGTAGCAAGACACCTCCGAAAGTAGTTTTTTTATTCCTATCAAAAATTGTTTATTCTTATCAAAAATTGTTAATATTGGTCCTTAAACCAGTTTAAGTTTTGAATTAAAAAACCTTTTATTGTGTTCATCGGTCCATTTATATCGTCCTGGGTGTTGTTCGTTTATAATATCTGCCTCATTGGCAAAGTCTACAATAAATCGTCTATAATAAACTCCAAGGAAGGAGAGAAGTTCGATTTAATTATTTGGGTGTCGCATCTCGGCTATAGCTTGAACTTTTTTAAAGATTATTCTAATACCTTTGTTATCTAAAATATGGCCTAGATATTTAATGGAATGTTTGCATACCTCGCATTTTTCGGGTCCGATTTTAAGGCCATTTTTGTAAATTATATCTAAGACCTTTATCAAATTTTCGTTATTTAGTTGTGTTACCAGTTATGAGTAAATCATCTAAGTAGCAAAAGGCACCTTTTATGTCGCTAAAGTTAACCTGCATTATTTTCTGAAAAATCTGTGCCGATATATTGAAACCAAAAGGTAGTCTGTTTAAATAACCCAATCGGGGTATTTAATGTTACATCGCGAGATTCGGGGTTTATCTCTATTTGTAAATATGCGTTCGCTAAGTCCAACTCACTAAACACTTTGGTCCCAGCAATTTCGGACACAATTTCTTCGAAGCGTGGCATTGAAAACGTTGCCAATTTATTACTTTTGTTAAGTGTAAGTCTAAAATCGGAACTCTGATTTTACCTGATTCCTTTGGTACGGTAACAATAGGTGTTGCCCATTCGCAATACATACATAGAGAATACCCTTTTCGCACCAGCTTTTAATAGTTATTACTTCATCTTTCCATATTAATGAAAAGCCTGTGCATGGTAAAAATATAGGCTTGGCACCCTTATATCTAGTCATTCCCGTTTAGATACAAATTCTCATCGCAAACGTTATGCTAACGATACTCACGTGGTTAATTAGGACGGTAGGATTAACAAACCAAACAACCAGAATAACCCTCTTGGTTCTCGTAAATGGAAGGACACCAGTTGAAGCGATAGAAGTTGTCGACAAACCATTAAGCAATCCCCGTACGAGATGTACGATATGCCAAAGATGCGGCAAAGACAAAGGTGTAGATTTGACAAGAGTGAGATGTTAAGGTCAAGAGTTAGAAACCTTAAGTAGGGCCTACTCAAGGAATAAGAACGACAATTCCTATTTTTACCTTCGAGAGGGTCACCCAGGAAAATAAGAAACATGGCCCCTCGTTAAGTGGAGCGTGTCTTATTTGAAAAGATACACGAAACACAACATAATCTAAACTACTCCTTAGATAGCTTTGATTTTATCACGATATCTTTTTAAATTATTTGTAAATATATATGTAACTACAACCTTACCTAAAGTTCCTCAGTCTTATCACGATAACGACTTGACCATAAATGTAGCTTTAAGAAACAATTTTTTGCACGCTTATATCTAGAATTCCTCGAAACCACATTTGAGGATATGTTACCCCTCCATCCGTCACGTGACCGAGGGCGAGATCATTAAAATTAAGGATGATGTCCTAATACGGGCCGCTTCACTCACGCCCGATGCATCGAGTAAATCTGGGGCACATTTTGCCGCATTAACCCCTCACGTTAAAAATGAGGGAGGCTCATCAGCTGCCGGTATTCATAAAAATCCCACTGCTACTACCACACCTTATATCGGAAAAATTATGGGATTTTGGAACCACAATGGTTTCACAACTTTTTTGTTTCAATTATTTTTTTAAAATCTAACATTTTTTTATGACTATATATGCATATATGGGTCCGTGCAAAGTTTATTTTCGAAAAATTTTGAAATTTCTAAAAATTAAAAAAAAATTTTTTAAATTTTTTTAAAAACTTTTTTATTTCAGAAAAAGCATTTTATGTGCATATATTAAATTTGGCAACTTTTTAAAAATTTGCATTTTATTACAAAATAAAATTTTTTAAAATTTTGAAAATTTCACGAATAAAAACTCACTTTGCACGGGCCCTATTATAAATCAATTTAGAGAAAAAATATATTCTAACGCCGTTTTCAAGCTTGGATGTCAAAATATTATTATTTTATAGATTTAATTATAACATAAGTTTTTTTCATTAGGGCGGCATCCTTGTCAAGGTATTGCCTCTTTTGATTCAAGCGAAATTTCTTATACCACCACCGATAAATGAATACGAGCATCTTAGATTAATAGACCCAGGCTCTTAGAAAATAGGTTTTTGATAATCTCTGGCTGCTGTTGCAAATTTAGGTATTAGCCCCGCTCAGCGTCGCTTTAATGAAAGCAAAATCTTAAGTTCGCAGCACCTCAAGGTCATAAGACTCTTTAAATCAATGTAGTAGCCCCTTTTTACTTGATTTTAATTCAAAGGTGAAATGGTCATGACCATTTTATGGTATTACCAGAAGGATCACGTTCAGATCCTCTCCTTAAGTGCATTGGAAGACACATTTCATCTTCCTTCTTCGTCTCTCCTACAAAAGGAATCTCACGCACCGAGGCAAACCCTTGCGGATCTCAAAAAACATCCAGATTACGAAAATAGCAAAAAGGTATGTGAAATATTGTTTATACTTGTTTAAGTTTAGATTTTATATATTTTTACCTAATTTTGATATGAAAAATTTATTCATAAGCCTACCTTACAGTTTAATTTGTTTTAAAATATCGATAAAAGTATTTGTCTATTTACAGCTCGACACCTTGTTCCCATTTGCTGCTTATGGTTCACCTCGAGAGTTGTTTGCTTCGAGGCACATTGATACGCTAAGCGTTGGGTGTATCGAAGATAAGGCCTACGTATTCCCGTATGATCAATTTTGTCGGTTTAAAAATTTTTTCTTTTTTATATATGACTAAGGGTATTAACTTGCTAAATTTTCGAAAATATACAGAAAGAAAATTATAACAAATAGCCGTGCCATCTTTGACAATCTAACATTTAATTGGCGTAACATTTTTTGTTAAATAATCTGGTCAAATGCTTGTGTAATTTTTTATGTACATGTTAGAGTTCAAACTAGGCCGTAATATTCCGGTCCGTCCCTCTCAATATTTTTAAACTACCCGGTCCGCAACCTAATAATCGGTCTGCCTTGATTTAGTATTTTATTTTCCGACCAGCCTGGCACAAAAAACGGCTCGGAGATTTTATATTTTAATAAATTTTTTCCTGTTTATAAATAAAATAATGTATTAAAGTTTTACTACGCTTCATAATATGATAAAAAGTTCGTTTATTCTAGTATATATCAGCATTAGCCAAAGTTACTGATGATTCGCCTGGTCTAATCTTTCTAGGTCAGGCCTGGCCCGCCCGGTTCGTTTTATATTTCCCATGTAGCACTTATAAGCTTGTTAATTTAGCTGATAATTTGATTTATCAGGTTTAAGCTTATAAGCTTGGGAAATCTGGTTGTAGCAGGCCTCTATTTTTAAAAAATAAAAATATAAAATCATTGGACAATATAAGGAACTCTCGCTGAAAAGAATAAGAATATTTTAAAATTCTTTAGAAACAAAAGTTACGAGTTTAGCTCTTTTATGGAATCTTGCCAATTTTGAACAATAATTTTCTACGTTAAAATAATAGGCTGGAAGCAGATTTTAGTTTTATACTCGGACCGAGATTACCTTCGGCTAGGATAATCGCTCCAAGAGCCGACAAACAACCGACTTGTGACAATTGTTCATCACTCTCCTCAACGCATCGTAAGGCGAATCAAAATTCGTCGTATAAAGGTCACCCGTTCAATGAATTGTTTCAAAAACGGGACAATGTATTCTTCTGTTCGCGGATATATGACCCAATTTACAAACGGATCATAAAAAACCCAATATTTCGGTATGCGTGATTTATTGGGCCTACCTAATCATAGCCGGTAAAGAGCGAATAATACTACGAAAATGGGTGTGGATGTCGAAAGCCGGAAAAATTTTACACTTATTTGTTCTTCTCGGGCCCGGTTTATGTTAAGTCATTTTTTATTTCATAAATTTATATTTTATTTTTCGTTTAACGTCAACAAGTTGTCAATCTTAATTTTAAACAGAAAATACGTTTGCTGACATAAATTTATAAAAAAAACTCAATTTTAGAATTTTTAATATTTTTAAATATTGACATAAGACGCGCCCCTCTGAAAGAATCCTAGCTTAGCTAGCCATATAAAATGCAAATTAAATGTGATATTATATTATACCTGTTTGTGACCAATGATGAATGTTAATATGAATTTTTTAAGTTAATTTATAGCTAGCACAAATATAAATTGGTAAAAGCTATTTGATGTGTAATAAAGCTAAAGCTCTTTAGAATCCTTCATAACTGCGGTTACAAATCCGATCTGCAAATATTTTATCTAATTCCTCGAATTAATTGGTTGTACCGAATCAGCTTTTATTGATGATGAACTTAAGCGGTTAGAAATTTCTATGCTTTAATTTTGGTTGACAAAAAGATAGGCGTGCAACAACGTTTAGGGGATGAATTCCTTTGTTTCAACTATGATTATTATTTGAGTTAAGGATTTACCACACATTTTTATTGAAATTTAAAAAGATATACTATATTTAATTTTATTTTGCAAAGGTCGCTTTAAATATAAACTAAAAGAGGCATGACGCAATTTTTTGACAACCTATACAAAATTATGTCAATTTTTTAGAAGGTATCCGATTTGTAGACAATGTTTGTAGCCAGCACATCATTGATAGAATTAATTCTTTCATTCGAGTCATAAGCGTGAAAACGTGATGGCTCAGCTTTAATATTATTTGTTATACTCCTCGGTTCAACCATAATATGATGGAGTATGGTACCTAGCTCGTTTTCGAAATAGACCGAAAGTGATTTGTTGCAATGAACGTCGAAGATCCCAAACCCACCGGTAGATTCGTCGTAAAATTTGTTTAAACATAGCGGGCTCGCAGGCCTATCTGTTTTACGGTTCACGTTTCGCTTAGAACCGGAACCTAACACGGCATATTGCATAGTGTCAGGCAAGGGTTTACTTCCTTTAACGATTCCTACAAAATTGGTGCCATACGTGCCATTCTCGTTGATGTCGATTAAGTGCTATAATTCAATTATGAAAGAAGTAAAAAACAATTATCAGGTTTTTCGGGAAATTCAAAAAAATCCTTTTTTTTAATTATGTACGCCTGCAAAAACATTTTCAATGTGAATAACTATATATTTTATACCAACCAATTAAATTATAAGGGCGACAGTCGCGTCTTATGTTAAGTTTTTTTTAAATTGTAAAAAATACTTTTTTTTTTCATAGTCATTTTAACAAAAGTTATCATTCTTAATTATAAACCCATGAAATATTTTTATGTGTTATGTTGAGTTATTTAATTAAACTCATTATTTTAACAAAAGGTTACCAATATTAAATTACTCAGTGTATACCTTTGTTAGAATAAAATTATAAGAATTTTCTAAATATAACGACACCCAAGAGATCCTCACTGGCTAAAAATTTGAAAAAAAATAAAACTTAAAATTTATTAAATGTTCATATTAAAAATGACATAAGATGAGCTCTATCGATGTATGACAGTTTGGAACAAAACAAAATTCTACCATGTTAAAATACATTTCATTGTGATTCTTCGCTAATGGGATGGGCAAAAAAAATAACTATAAGATATAATTAAATCAAATTTTTAAATCGAGCATATAATTTATAATTAAACCCTTTTAGAGTTAAACTAAGTTATAATTAAAAGTGTTACATTTTTTAATTCAAGATTTTTAGTGTTTTTGCCTAAGATTTTCGGTAACTTGTTTATGCTATTTTTGCTTAATTAAATTTGGCTAAATAAGCTTTTTTATATTTAGATTAATTTAAAGGATTTTTAATAAGCTCAATCAAAAATTATTTTGTAGCCTAAAAACACTAAAAACGAAAAAAATTTAATCATGATTGTAAAATTTAACTAGGTTATCTATAGTGAAATGGAAAATATGGAGCGCATTGTTGATTGTTAAATAACACTGGACAACAAATTTTGGACGACCCTAAGCAACATTTATGGCAAATATGGTTTTTGGTCAAGTTTTTAGCGCTGATCACGAATATGAAATCAGAATTTTAGCCAAGGCCTCAGATTTTTAGTTATTCGGTGTCAAAGTTGAGATTTTTCAATTTTTGGGGTATTTTGGGCTTCTATATCATAAAACCTATGGGTAGTAACAAAAGTTTAAAAACACATTTAGATAACGAAAACATTCATTATTAACGTAAGGGGTTTAAATTTTTTTTTAATATTTAATTTTTTTTTATTTTTTAATTTTTGTAAAATTAGTGGTTTTTGTCATAAACTCCGTTTTTTGATCTTAAATAACTTGAAAGTAAATTGCTAAAAATTTATGTAATAACCTTTTTTAGATATGTTTTTTTATAAGGAATCTGAATATGCCAATAGATTTTTTGTAGAATTAATAGTAAAAAAATTTTTGAATTTTTTTCTAAACTTTGGACGCGGTTAAAAAAAAATTGGAGGCCTTAGAAAAAAAACTGAACCCGGGATCGTTATCGCAAGAAAATTCTCTACAAAACCCTTAAAAAATCGTTTAAGTTGTTTTTTTTTGTTGTCCAGTGTAATTTAAACAAGTTATAGTTAATAGTTAAAAAATTTAATTATAATTGTAACTTATAGTTATCAATTGTTTTTGCCTATCTCTGGTTAAAACACAACCCTTAAATATAACTATACATAATAAATTTTACTTAAGCCTAAATGGCCTCCTGATTACGTCAATAAAAATGATTCAATTTTAAAAAATATTTATGATACAAAAAAGAGTTGCGGAAAGCAAGTTCGAAGTTGAGGTTATATTTTTAAACATTTCAAAAATAATTTAAGGTTTATTTTATTTTTAAAAATTTATTTTATAAAAGGTATTAATTAATATTATCTGTGCGTTGAATTTAAATTGACAATTGTATTACAATAAAATAAAATATGTAATTTCAAAAAAAAAATATTAAAAAAACAAAAGTTTATCTAGAACGTGCCCTAAATAAACCTCCATAACGTGATCATGGCCACTTAGGTAGAGTGATACGTTATATTTGTACAACAAAGGTCGCAATCGTTTCACGAGGCATGGCGTCGGGCCGTGCTTAGCGATCGAAAAAATCGGTTGATGGCCTGCGACTATTAGCAAGTCCGCGCTGCAAAAAAATTAAGAATCGTAGATCACGGCGCTAACATATACTATAATGTAATTTGGCGCCTCTATTAAGGCTGTTTTTGTGGGGCCTTCAACCTAAAATTATAAAAAAAACAACGTTTCACAAAGTGATTAAATTTTTTTCTGTCAATCCCAATTTTAATGACAAATATTCCTTTCTTTCCGGCGCGTTCAAAATCAACCCTTTTAAATTTTTAAAAACAAAAAATTGCCAATCCAAATTACACTAAAAATACATTTCCTGAAACAAAAGTCTATAAAAATAGAAGAAAATATAGTTTTTCAATTAAAAAAAAGCAACAACTTAGCTTTGATACGTTTATATACAAAATTATATATTTAGAAAAAACATAAAACTAAAATATACATTAAATTCATATCTAATAAATTTTAAATCTTGATTCTATATGCACTATAGATTTTTAAAATTGTAATTTAGAAATACCGTTTTTTGAATTTGTGTTCTGAAGATTACACATATATTGCGGACAACGTTGTTAAATACTTTGAAATAAGACAAATACAAATAAATCAAAAAAAAAATTACGTTGAAATAAAACAAATACAAATAAATCAAAAAAAAAATTACGTTGAATTAGCTAATGTCTGTTCAAGCCATGTCCAATGGGCGTCCTTTTGATTTTTGTTCAGGTATTTTCCCTTTTCGTAGACTTTCCTTACATATTTGGCTGTCGGACACAACACCTGGGTATCGATCATGACCAGTTGAATTGTGATATTGACTAAGTTTTCCCGAATAGCCAAACAGGGTTGGGAAACCTCGAAAATTCGGGTGTAGTATAGTGCCGGGTACTGCCTTAAAAATAATACAAAGGTTATCCGTTCGGGTTTTTAGGTGAACATCAAATGTTTGACCATTTTTAATTACTAATTTAATAAAACATAAATAAGACTTAGGAATCATTGAAGAATTTGTTCATTATTAAACTCAAGAGTTCCAATTCAAATCGCAATGTATTGTAAACTCACAAATACGTGTCGTTTATAACATCAAAATGAGTGAGCTCACCAACGGAGCTCAAATATGGACTTCTTACAATATGATGAAAAAATTAATGTCAAAGATCGGGGAATAATACTTTGAAAGCTATTAATACATAAAAATATGTCGATATAAAACTAGAGTTGAATTACCATCTCGAGGAATGGTATAAAATTTGTGCCGTAAGATTGCCATAATGATCATGGGCGCCAGCGATCATAAACCACGAGAAATCTAGGGCCGACGAATTGTAGAGATTTTCGAAGGATTGCTGTAATTTTAAAATTATTATAAATATTAGGTGCAGCAAGCTTGAGTTGTGTTAACCATTCAAGTTACGCAACGCTAAACCTGGCTAGGGAATAGCAATGCCGTATTTTTCCAAAAACTTAGGTCTACTAGCTTAAGTTATCAACCCGTAGAACTCATTTAGGGTGTTTATATTTATTATAAAATGCTCCTGGGGAGTTAAAAGAAGCAAAGCCCTGACGTGCATGCCATTTTTAATGAGGAGAAATGGTTGGGGGGATATTCAGATACCAAATTGTTTTTTAAATTTCACAATTCTGCAATTTCGAGAAATAAATGAAGCTAACGATAAAATTTCTATAAGGATCTTCAGATCTGTGTAGCTTTTTCTGGTCAAACTTTGTAAGCCAACATTGAAAGTTTATGTAAAAATTTAATAAAAAACAAACAAGATTCAAAAACTAAAAAATAGAAATAATTTATATAAGCTAAATTGTTAGATTAAAATTTAACATATTGTGTAATTATGTGTTGGAGCCATAGATAAATTCAATATTTTAGATGGGTTGATTTTCAATCCCTAAGGTCGCTATATCAGCCAATTTGATTTGGGCATTTGTTATCGCGGATCTATACGGCCTTGTACCATTTATGATTGGAAAAAAGGGGAAAAATATTAGATATAAGGCCATAATTTTATTATTTTTTTAAATTTCATAAACTTCTTCTAACATCATTGATTTTTGTAAACCTGTGTAATAAATGTTTAGGATTAATTTTTCCCCCATTTTTTGGGCAGCATGCCAGCGGCCTTGTCTCACACATAATTTAATCACAGGCTTAACATTTAAACAGGCCAAC